>JAHZNB010000295.1:0-24315 GCA_027744295.1 Callyntrura guangdongensis | reverse complement strand
GTCCATCCAGATGAAAAATTCAAATGCAATGCACACTCGTAATCAAAAATCTTACAACTCTGTCAAAAATGCGTTTTTTCTTCGTTTCATCGTCACAACTATGATGAGTAATAATATTATTATTATTAGGCACATTATATTAATACACAGATTAAATTTGGCACACACAGATACATTAGGTTAGTGACATCTCTGGGATACAAGTTGACCAAATTTGGTAAAACCCCGGGGGTCATCTATATACTTTATCCAAATTCGCTCAAATATTTTATAGCGAAGCGACACAAAATTATCAAGTCTTTGTCAATTCACATAGCTTGTATCAAAACAACAATTTTCATCTGCATCCCTATAACTGCGTGGGATCAAGTCGGTTTATTAAGCCGGTGAAAGATATTTCATCAGAGTATTGAGATTAGCGTATTTGTCTGTCTGTCTGTTCGTCCGTCATCACTCTACAGGCAGACGCTTCAGCCAATTTGGCTCAAACTTGGTAGGTACCTTAGGGTAGTGGCATTTCTGGAATATAATTTTAGCAAATTTGGTCGAATCCCCCGTGGGGTCATTGGCGGGGTCAAAAATTAAACTTAAACCAAAATAATGGCTCAAATTTTGTATAGGTATGTCAGGTCAACTGACAAGCCAAAATATCAAGTTTTCATCAATTCAATCAGATTGCATAAATACAAAACTTTCATCGGCCTTTCTGCTGCTACAATTATAGCATGTTTATTATATATTACGTCGATGAAATCTATTTTCATCTAGTGTAGATTTTTTGTCTCTCTTTTTGTCTCCCTGTCTAAGGAAAATTGATATCCATTCATGAGTATAAACCTAAACTAAAATATGTATGTTTGGGTTTTTTTATTTGCAAACCTGAACATTATTATTAGCTATAATTTACAATTCGTCGTTTCCAAATCACTATCTGATAAGCCAAAAATTGTGGGGAATCGCTTTGCCCAGGGTAGTGGGGTCATCCCCCGGTGGAAGGGTAGGGTGAGAGTACGAACGGGGGTACCGTTGGAAAATACGAATGCTATTACTAATTAGTCATTGCGCCAAGTTTCAGACATAGTGTGTTAAACGCGCCGTACTAGTAAGCAGTTCAACCTCTTAAATGCTCATTTTCATCATCATGCTCGTTGGTGTGGTATGTCTCGCTCGGTAAAACTCAAATTACATAGGTTTTTAAAGTCAGTCATGTCATGTCGATATACACAATACATAATTAAAACCGTTTTACTATTAGTAAGGTGTTATTTTTATATTCACATTCACATTCTATGATTCTAAGGTATATGCGCTGCTTTCTATTATTTACATTTCACATTTCATTAGCTTCTTTTTATAATTGTGAAAATGTAGTAATGTCTCATATTTTAAACAACGTTTTTTCTAAAATCGAATAATGGACCAATGAAAAAAGAGTCTGTCTGCCATGTCATGTCAGTGTCTTTTTTCTTTTTAATTTCTTAAAATTTGCAGTTGGGTTTGTTGATTTTGATCGATGGAAATAATAATTTTGTAAATTAAAACTCATATTATTTGTTATTGTTGCGCATTTATTGTCACATTGTCAGTGCATGAGTGCTGCTGCTGCATGCTGTGCTGAAATTCATTTATGGCTAAAAGCAAATTCTTTTCACCAACTGCAACTGTTGTAGTTGTCATAAAATTTGTTCATGCGTCGTTCCGTTCATATCGTTTTTATAATTCATACTCGATGCTCAGTAGGAGTGTATATTGACGTGATTTCAGTGATTTGGTAAATCATCAAGAATGGACTTAACATCACATTTTTGATGCCCAGTCATTCATTCCAGACTTTAGCTGGCCATCCACCCATCCCTTTAAAGTTTAAATTCGAATTTTACTTCATTTACGCTGAATACTTCGTGGTGAGAATTCTATTTGCGTTTTTCTGGCCCAAGTCAAATAATGTAAAGAGCAATTAACTTGTGTAATCATCGCATCATCACTATCACTATCATCAGGTAGGTTGTAATAAGTCGTAGTAGATACGATACGGACCGTAGATGAACTGCATAGTTTTTTACTGAGTTTATGTTTCGTTTCATAATTTATACCCGTGTTACCTACGACTCGTAGGCTACGAGTACGAGAAAATATATTTATAGCATTGATTGCATAATTCCATTCCAACTCTAACGTTTCGTGGTTTCGTTTCATAGATCAGGTTTCGAGGAAAGGTTCTTTCAAAATGAAAAATCCATTTGCATCCATTGTTAAAAAAAGTGAACGTGACCGGGATCTTCGTAATGGAATGAATACTCCACCTGCCACCCTAAACAACGGAAATGAGGAAATTATCATAAGATCACCGGGGGACTACGTGAGTACTTTTTTAACATTAAGTCGTATGTTTCAATAAATTGCATGCAACATGTGAGACTTTGTGAATTGTACTACACTGCCAATGAAAAAAAGAAAGAAAAGATTTATGGGTACAGTAGAATTTTATTTGTTGTTTGTTGCAAACCATCCAGGATTCTTCGCGTCAGGCTACCGAACTAGATATCTCGTGCAAGAACGTTGAAACGGTTGAGGAATCGAATTTGAAAGCGCTTGAAGTTTTAACCGAGAAAACTGGAATGCCCATAACGCAGGAGAATGGACAAAGGCGATACGGGCCCCCTTTGGATTGTGATATTACTGTACCACCAAGAGGTAGTGCATAATTCTATTGTTATCGGAAGCTTCACGTATATGCTCATGTTTGTACCTTAGCATTGCATATCATGAAATAGATGTACGTTCGCTTTAGCTAACTGGCCACCATACTATGCCATTAACAATCTTTGCCAATCATAGGGTCTGAGGTATTTGTGGGAAAACTACCACGGGACTGCTACGAACCGGAAATTGTTCCTGTATTTGAGAAAGCTGGCAAAATTTATGAAATAAGACTAATGATGGATTTCAGTGGGACCAACCGTGGTTATTGTTTCGTACACTATTATACACCCGAAGAGGCCGATCAAGCTGTTCGTGAATTAAATAATTTTGAAATACGCAAAGGTAATATCCGTGTCCGTATTGCAAACTTAAGGTTGGAAAGAATATGAATGCTTCATAGTTGTAAATAATGATGAAAACCCAATTTTTGCTGTTGCAAGGTCGCCGGATTGGAGTTGTGAAGTCAGTTGACAATTGTAGATTGTTTTTTGGTGATGTACCTAAAGACAAAAATGAAGTGGAAATCAAAAAACAAGTGGACAAGTTAACTGATGGCGTAGTTAAAGTTATTATTTACCCATCACCTGCGGCAAACGAGAAAAACCGAGGGTTTGCATTTGTAGAATATCATAGTCATAAGTAAGCAACAACTGAAAATAGACAGTTAACTGTTTCCCAGTAGTCGCTAATGTGTCTGTAGTTATTAACTAAAATTGCATTTCTGTATAAAGGGTACATTTTTTAAAAAAAAATCAACAGGGCTGCAGCAATGGCTAGACGAAAACTTGTTTCTGGTAAAGTCCAAATGTGGGGAGTTGATATTGCTGTCGATTGGGCAGAACCTTTTGGTACGTTCTATATAACTGCAATTGTAGAAGATTGCAGACTATTTATAGGAAAGTCCCTTTCTAATGATGAAAATGTAGAATGTTGATAAATCCAATTTTGATTGGTGATTGATAAAGTGTTCTAATAAAAAACCGGATCATGAACAATTTCTTGGGTTAATCAAATAGAAGGAAAACTATGTTTTCTTAATCTAGAGGCTGATGTTAAATCCAATATAATTTCGCCATCTAATAACGGGACTCGAACTCAACAACCGAAAAAGGAGTCACAAGTGTTTCAGCTGCGCACTCGAGATGCACCTCCCAGGGGACAGCATGATGGAACCTATGACAATATTCCAGGACTGTTGGGACAGTCAAAATCAAATTTCTTATGGGCTCAGCCGCAATCTAGTGTCGGGCAAGGTACACAACTTCAACTAATTTTTTAAATGTTCAGGATTACACTACATTTTAAGAGTACATGACGAAATGGAATAATATTTTACGAATTGTTTGTGTAGGAATGTTTGCAAGTAATGGACTGGTTCCGGAGAATTACTATCAAGCTTATACAAACGTTAATTTGCAGTATTATTCTAGGCGAAATGTGATGACTCGTAATCTTAGTTCTGCCACCATGAATCAAGCAGCAGGTCAGCCATACTACGGAATTCCTGGTGTTCCACCTAATCTCTACTATGGACAGTGGTCACCACAATTAGACCATTCTACAATGGTTTTCCAACCCCCACCAAAGTTATGTAACGTGAATGGTTGCATGTTGTATAATACGATGTAATAATTGAACAACCTTCACTGCCGTGTTCTTCAGAATTATGTTTAATACAGAATGTTTTATTGTAGCTTCCAGCTCTTCACAATGAAAATTTTGCTGGTTTATAACGCATTGTATTTACGATCACTTATTGTTAGCTTGTTATTATTGTTTGGGATAATATAATAAATAATAATGACCTTATTCTTATTGTTGCCTCTGAATGTAAACTACAGTGGTACGTTCTTAAAACAAACGAATAAAATTGTACCTTCAGATCGAATATGTTAACGAAATGTGTGATAAATTATCTATATTTACCATTTACCTATAGTTTTAAATACATTGACAAAAACGCTATCTAAGCCCACAAAAATCTAGATAATTGACTTCTTTATTATTCTTTATTTGCAGTGAAAAAAATGTTTCCTAATGCCACAACGTTGCTGGTATTGTCAATGTCTTAAGCTTACATAGCATTTTTGTCAATGGTTTAATGTCTATGTGTGTATATGAAATATTTGCACGCTGTAGTTGCTCACATGCTACCAAGTACCAACTGATTCCACGGAATCGTCTTCAAATTTGAGTCTTAATTGGGATTGTAGTTTCTTCCAAAATCTCATGACGGGCATATTTAAAAGTTTATCAATGGAATATTTGCAATTTTTGCTATAATTAACTTCACATGCTTGCTTTCCTATGGATGCACCATCATCTGCAGCTTGGGAAAACAACTGAAAAAGACTTGGTTTTACATAACTGTTACGGAGGTGCTTAGGTTTGGTACTATCAGAAGGATCATTGAGTTTGCTCAAAATGATGTCAGAAAGGGGGAAATAATTTGATGGATCTGCAGATAGTTCACAAACAGCTCGTACTTGGCATGCTTTCTCCGGGACCTGGAATATGGTATTAACATGAACAAACAAGCTTTAAAATCCGCTGACGGTGGACCAAAACTGTTTCAAACTCATGTAGTCATTATATCATTTCACTTCAACTTACATTCATTAAGTCAAAATAGGAGGAAATGCGATCCACTTGTAACTGATGAAATGGGCTGCCTTCTTCTGATGTACTGTTAACGTTAAAATTGTCCACGCTACGCTTTCTACGCCAGTTGTTAAATAGGTTTGTCATAGATGGTATTACTACTGTAACTGGAATTACTATCAGGTAACCAACGTCTAGATTTGTTTCCGTATTAAGGTATACGTAACGCTTTTGTCTCGACTTTCCACTGTGTTTTGGGGTTCCATTTTCCAGTTCGTCCAGAAATAGTTTATATTCTTCTTCAAAACTGGAGGTTTGTAAATTTGCAAGAGACCCAATCCCATCCGAGTCAATGCTAATTGGAGTATCACTCTTAAGTGCAAAAGTAGACACAACACTTAACAATCCGATAAGGAAGGGAGTACCACTAATTTTACAAGTCGCACAGTTTAAGGCAATCATCTTGAACTGAATTTGTGATTTTACGGAACAGGAAAGCTTTAAGACTTTGATTGTGAATGATTTTCTTCTGAAAACTGAGCCAAAATCTTTCTCAAAAGCAATGGTTGTGCTGCCTGTGTGCGTGCGAATGAGGGATTGATAAAATTGTTCATAAAAATTATGTATCCAACAGAAGATCTACAAAACACGCGGTCCTGATTTCTCCAACTTTCAATATCATTCATTGCTACTATATTGACTTGCTTTTAAATAAATATTTAAAAAGTACTTCCATTTTATTGCCTTATAAACTTTAATTTTACATACGCAAGTTCACAGTGGACAAGCATTTAAATACAAAAGCTGAGACTGCGTCTTTGTGTCAACAAAACTTCAGACTTGCTTATAAATAATTCATTGACATTGAATAAATGAATTTTAATTAATCCTTTTAAAGCTGCTTCCGCTGCTAGAAAGACATTGTTGAATAGCACTTGAAAAATCCATCATTTGCAGTTGTATATCTAGTGGCTATTTTCACCTCTGATATTTCAACTATCCCGAAATCATACTCACCATAAGCCTGTAAAGATTTTTTTTCAAAATAAATACAAAATAAGGCAAGTTTCCGCAATAATTCCATTTGCATTTATGCCGTAGTTGACCTACATACGCTTTTGAATACAAACTATACCTGAAGAACAGCCCGAGCATCGAACGATTCACGAGTGGAATGTCCGCCATTTCTTTTCTTAGACCTATCGAAGTCATCGTGCTTTCTATTTTCTTCTTCTACCTCAATATTGGACTCTCTATTGCGATACCTAGTATTAATCAGAGTGCAGTGAAGCTTCACCTTCTCTCCACGTGATTTTTGCCCGAGTCCTTTAAAAAACAAACCCAATATTTTTGATTAATCTAAATAATTGAGTATAAGTTTAATACATGTTAATACCTCTTTGAGAACTATCTATTTTTTTATACTAAAAATTGACAATATTTTCAAATCAGACTTATTGTTAATGCAACAATTGAATATTATGGGAACGCACCTTTTTGTACAAATTTACGGCTAATCAAATCAGCAACATTCTGAACTGTATTTTCACCTTTGTCATCAACAGGCTCGCATTTAGCATACAATACATGAACTTGTGATGGATCATCGTTCATTATTTCCAATCCTTTCAGTCTTATACGCAGCTTTCCTTTGCCTTCTATTCTTTCTCTAGAGACATCATCAGAACAGAAAATAATTCACTAATTTTTACTTTTAGTACTACTGCATGATTTTTTGCATAATTACCAATTCTTTTTTATTGTTAATTTTACTTCACGTTGTGATTACCTAATTTCAGTTTCCATACTAGATAATATATCTGCAGCAGCGCGACGTTCACTTTCATCTAAAAGTACCATAACACAGATTGTTAAGTGAAGCTTAGACGGCATTTGAAATACATTCTTATCAATGCCACGTGATGTCATTCCACAATCTTGCAAAAGTTTTTCCTGCGTAATTCATTAAAACATTATTAATATTAATAATAAGGTACATATTATACAATCTCTTCAGATATTCTCGAGCATTATTCCAATTTAACGATTATTGGCATACCCTAAGTTCCTTGAATTTTTGAATAACGGAAGAACTGTTGATGTGAAAGCATGCAAAGTGTGTGACTTCGCGCTTGAAGCGGGCATTTGAAGTTATTTGATCTACACGGGTGTATGCTTTTTTCACATCTTGTTCCGACTGACCACGTATAACTAATAAATATGCAAAAACCAATACAATAACGGTCAATATGTTTGTTCAATTCAGAACAATAGTTAGTACATACATACACCCTATGTTGAAAGTGGAAATCACTACGTATCTAACTTTATCTCTATCATGTATAATGTATAATAATACTGATATCATCAATTTATTAAAGGACTACAACAGGTGAATGATGCAACTGCACATTTTCTTCCCTGCAGGGAATTTAAAATGTTAAAATACTTTGCAGTACAGTACAATTTTTACTCTATCCACTTTGAACAAAAAACCTGATCATTTATACTAAATTGGTTGACGCATTTCCGGTTTTCCAATGTTGGTGTACCAGCGGTATTATTAAAGGACGTTCGGTTCGTAAGAACCTCCAAGTAGATCTCGTTTTATATAAGGTTGGGTCTATCTATAGGAATGCCCTCCTTTTATAAGGTAAATTGCACGAAAAAGATTGACGCATTTAATGCAGACGCGAATAGGTACGTTAGATATTTTTGCTGCTGTGGTCTTTCAGTGTGAAAATTGTCTTGTAACATAGAACCGTCAGTTTATAAAATCAAAAATCCACAGTTATTAAAGTTTGACATATTAATTGATTTGATACTAAAACTGATTAATTACTGCTTGTACTTTTTGAGAGAGAAAACTCACAGTTGAGTTTGTCGTTTAGTTCATTTCATGGTAAGGTAAAAAAACGATTAGTATGTGGCACATACTATGTGCTGAACAATTATTATTTATTATGATATATTATGAGTATGCATATTTATAAAATGGTATAACTCTTACCCATGTCACCCTTTTCATTTTGCCGAGGTACGTATATTCTTGTTCGAGTTTCCGTTTCGATTCTCTTTTTCACAGCTCCTTTAGAACCAATAACATGAGGAAACAATGTTGCAGGGAAACTGCATACTACTTTAAACCCATTTTCTTCTTTGGTTATATTGATGACGTCAGCTTCAGCTGGTTCCGCAATTTCATCCTCCATATTTACAGGAGGATCTGAAAATATTATTTTGTATTTTGCAGGCCCATGCCCAAGTAGTAATAGTCATCAAAACCCAAAGGTTAATTCTCCATTAGTTGATCAAGATCAAATATTTTATTTTTATTTTTCTAACCCGAAAATTCGTCCGTTTCAATATATGGCTTACGAATGTCAACATTTTGTTGACAGCCATCAACTGGCCCATCTCCCAATGAAACGTACTGGTTCTGCCTAGCCAAGCTGGGGTTGATTCTGTAGCATCTGTTACCGATCCAATATGTTTCCGGTTTTAGAACATCCATTTAAATGGCGAATAGTAATACTTTATGTATAACACACTTGCCAAGTGTCACTTGGCAAATGGCAAGTGAAATTGAAACTTGTCACTACTACTAATTGAGTTATAAACTATACCTCAATTATTCTACTACATAATACCCTGAATCGAAACCAAGCGAAAGACTTAACCAATACTTTTTAAATGATGGAAAAGTGGAAATAAAGTACAACTTCGGAGAAAATATGATCAATTTGTTGAAGTCATGCCAGACCTAGACAAGATCAGAATCAAATATCAGGTGAAGCTGACTATTTTTGATCGTTTTGATGTATGTTTAGGTGCATTGGTGCATGGTCAATGTATGTAAATAACAAACAACGAAAACATGTTGCGCAAACCTGGGCAGCCACGCGTGGCCGGGGTGGCCGCAAAAGCCGGTAAAATCTAAGTGTGGCCGGCGGCCGGTCGGCCGGTATGTATTATGTATGTTAATTTGTTGTGTACAGCGACAACTGCGTACCCAAAGTCCAAACTAGTCCAAACTGAGTACTGAGTACTAATGATCTTCCTATCAACCTATAAGAGCGGAAGTTTTACGCTGCCACGCTGTTTTCAATAGCTATCCAATGGATAGTGTCCATCGCCAACTGCTTAAAATAGCGTGCGAAAAGTATGCAAATGTAAATACATACATATAAATTTAATGATGTTTCAAACTTTATATAATTACAATAAACGAATGCCGAATATGAATACGCTATGCCTTATGCCTTACTTAATAATCAGGTTCAATTCTAACGGCCAAGTTAAGTTAATAAGTTATGAAATAAAGGGAAATACAGAGTACCATTCAACGGGTGGTCAGGTCAGCCACCAGCCAGGTCGGGTGGCGGCTCTGGCTCTCAACTGAATCCTTTTTGCAACATAATTACTAATTACATGAAAACGTAAAGAACGCTTTGATTGATTGCTGTGTATAGTAAAAATGTACATCATATCAATGATTCAATGATCATGGGAATCTGATAAAGGATATGTAGAAGATATAATGAATGACTAATCGGCGACAGACTGCGAGGTATCAGCTAATTTATACTGGGTTTTGTATTGAGCAAAACCCTGTATAAATTGGCTTCGCTTATGATACATCTTTTTATCAACTTATAAAAGATATTATAATCAATATGGTTTTGGTTATTAACATTTGTATAATTGTTTTATTTAAAAACGTCTTTAAATTAACAGAGCACAGTCAGGCTCAGACAGCAGTCAGACAGGACAGATAAATCTGCTGACTAAAAACTTATTAAAATACAGTTTATGCTAATAATATAAATATGAACAAGCAGAAGCGAAAACAAACTTATTGTTAGTGAGAGACCAACAAATTAGGCGTTCAGGAAGGACTATATAGAAACAACTGTCCAACAAAACACTGTTAATATTTTCCAATTTTTCTCTTGCCTTCTTTCCGTATCGTCTGGTCCAAAATTCTAATATTTTAATAGATAGAATAATGACATGTCAATACCCAAACTACTAATGACAATATAACAACTGATTATTATAATCTTTTTTATTATTATTGCACATATCGTCTAACAACTATATGCTATATATTTTGTGGTTCACTGATTGTTTCTGATGAAAGGGTTGTATTTAGTTGTGGTTCTGAAGAAAATACCGGTTTTCTGTCACGATAATTTATTGTGAAGGTACTGACATTTCAGTTTGTCAGTTAGTGGGTTAGTTTGTCCGCCTGTACCCCTTGCCATGTATGTGACCTGCACCCCCAGGGATTGGGATCTTGGGGTGTAAATTTTTGTCGGAGTCGGTAAATCCCTAAGGGGAATGAGACGGAACAGACTTTTTTCGGATAGCATATATATAGCATTCATGCACATCATATAATCATAGCTGAATATGACGTGTTTTATAATGAGAAACCCACGCAACAGTTGACCATTGTTAGGGTTTGGTTCTAATGTTCTAATAAGCAATAAGCATTCCCATTTAAATTTATTAAACAAGTGTTGTCCAATTTGCACCCAGAGACAACAGCAACCAGCAAACAGCAGGTTTTTCTGAACCAAAAAATAATATTCTTGGTCTTGGTGTTCTTCTTACTCCATATCTGCTTATGCATCGAGTTCGCAAAATAATTACTGGGCCTAGGAAACATCTCCGTCTTCTCCTGGATTGATGTTCACGAAGATGCCCGACATTCATTATTGACAACAATTTGCAGCGGAAGACCCCGTTTGATAGATGGCAGATGGGGTCTTCCCTTGCAAACGTAGCAACGGATAAATATGTAGTTTACAAATGTTTGTATGCAAAATATAAATTGTTGTCAATAATGAATGCCGGGCATCTTCGTGAACATCAAACGAAGGAGAGGACGGAGGTGTTTCCAGTACCGTTTTCCATTTCATCCAATTATTCAATCCAAGCTCACATGGAAACTACGTTTCGTTTCGATCCGTTTATTGAAAAATTTAATTTAAGTTTGAAAATCGTAACCATTCTAAGTAAGGTGCCAATTTGTAGCATGAATTCATGCAGTGACTAGTAACAGTGGTAACACTAGAAAAACTAAAACCCGCACGAAACCATTGTACTCGACAGTTGTTATTGTAACAAGAACTTACGATTGCTAACATGAGGTGTTTTGGCAATGGTAATTCGTTTGTTACGGACGACCTTGATTGGAAACAACGGGGCATTGCACGTGCTGGCTAAATTTGTGAAAAAACGCAATTAGCTCAAAGAAAAAATCAGACTTATAATAAAAAATGGATTTTTAACAAGTTTTAAAAATTAGAACTCCACCAATACCTTTTCATTGGCTTTGAGCTTGTATTTAATTTATTGTTAAAATTTAGTAGAACGTGCAACCTCGTCGTCTCATAATGCCCCATCAGTATCACATTCCTTGTTTCCAATCAAGGTTGTGCATAACGAACAAAATTAACATTGTCAAGACTCCAGACCTCATTGTTGGCAATCGTAATTCGTAAGTTCTTGTTTCATGCTGATAATTGACACCAATATTATAATGATTACGATTTAAAAATAGTTTTTCAATAGACGGATCTAAGTAAAAGACATTGTAGTTTTCATGTGTCAATTATCGAGCTTGATTTCATCTATCGGTTCTTTCTTCCTTCGTTCTATATCTATATGGACTAACCAGTTCATATTCTATTTCATAATATATGTGGTTTGTTACAGTAGAGTTACACTCAAGGTTGTTAAATTTTACATGGAGACGCTTTAATAGAGAAACGAAGCTTATACTCGTAGCTTAGCTTATACGCTTAGCTTATACTCGTATAAGCTTCGTCTCTCTATTAATGTGTCTCCATGTAAATTTAACAACCTTGGTCACGCTGGCTATTTATAGAAGTGATTATTATTTTTGTGTCGTATTCTGGCATGGCCTAATTTGATTTACCTTACACCTTATATAACTTATTTTTCTTCTCTGCTTTTCGAAATTAGCGAATAATTGCAGTGACTAAATTAAATTGCAGTTGTTACTTCTAAGTTCACATAACATATGTTCATTTTTGTATATGTATTTATGAACATGATAAATTATTGATTATCAACTGACCTGAAAGAAAATCTCAGTATCTCTAAAACAATATACGCACACTGTCGCAAACCCACTTTTATATTACACAGTACCAAAAATAAAAGTTAAATACTAAATAATTAAACAAACACATATTTACATTAGAAAACCGCTAAACGATCATAAACGTACGTGATTCTCATATGCCCAAATAGTATTTTGATTTTGGAAGATTTGTCATAAAATAAATCTTGTTTACGCACACATACTATTCAATTTAATTTATTTTTAAATAAAAGTAATAATAAATTAAAACAAAGTAAAACCGGTGATGTACGGCTGAATTAGACAATTATTATGAAAATCTGTATGAAAATTTTCGACTACAAATATCCAAATAGATATTCATTTCTTAATTATTGGTATAAATATAAATCATGTTCGTTTGTTTCATATCTTTTCGGCATATATGGAATGTGCTACTTGTTCAAGTTAAATTCGAGAATTAAATTTTTCCGTTGCCATGTTAACCAATGGATCTATTTCAAACAGAATTCAGGCATAGAATTCACGAAAATCGCCCAAGTTGTAATTGCCAAAAAAGTTCATTCCAGAGGGGAGGCAGTCTATTTATTGTGTATCTCTTTTCATAGAAACGGTGACATTGGAATCTTGAGAGTAACCAATGACAACGACTGTTAGAATACATTACACATTGCTTTGTTCAGCCAGGCTTTATCAAATGCTATGCTAAACTTGCTTGCAGGGATTGTTAACATTGAACGTGTTTTTAGTTTATTGGCATTATAGCTATAGCTTGTAGTATGTGTTATTTTGACATGTTTAAAATTCTTCGAATTCCCTCAATAATGCTTTAAGATCATACCAACGTTGAAACTTTTGCTCTCTCCAGCACTAACAGATTTTTAGGTCCTACTCCATCTACTGCTGCGCTTGAAAAGTATAATTCAGTTCAGTCATAAAATTTGGCCACCGTATCATTTGGCACCTGAAACAATATCTCCAGTATATCAAATGTCTTTGATTTATGTCATTTTTATTTAGCTGTCGTATAAATTTAGTTCTGCACTGATTAAAAATAATCAAATTTGTGCATTTATGACATAATTGAACAAAGACATCACACTTAAATGTAGGCATGTTTATCGCTCTCCCTCTCTCCAAACCTCCTTGGGAATACCAAAAAAGAATTTTTAGTCGTTATTTTCTCAAGGCGATTGGAGAGAAGACCGTCGTCAGCGACTACTTCGTCGACCACCTCCGGGTGCGGGTGAAGAAACTCTTGAGGAACCACGGGATGAATGAGTCTCACTTCCCGTCCCATCCTATATAGATATTCAAAATTAAGTGCATACAATCAATTTTAATTTTTCACAAGATTTTCACTTTTTAGTTTAACGTAAGACGCAAAAAATATAAAATGAAAACAGCCGAAGTGTTTCAAGTATTGCTTTTTTTAATTACTGTCAATGTTTAAAAATAAAAAAAAACATATTGTGAGACAATAAAATTTTGATAAATGCGTTAATAAAATAATATCTTGTCTTATTTTAAACTCTCTGCATTTTGGAAGGTACTTAACTCCACGTCAGCGCTTTCAAAAATAGAAATTATCAGTATTACATATATTTTCATTCGATTACGTTTGCTACTACACAAATTCATCACAGTTATATATTAGTATGAAATATAGTAATAAAATCGAAAGGTGTTAGTGTGTTACTTTAGGTAATTAATATAATTTTATAATTAAAACAGCGTTGATAATTACAATATACTGAAAAATATACAGATTTACACGAATCGAGTACACTAAACATAAATGTCGCAGTTTTTATATAATATCATGCAATAAAACATGCAACAAGTACAGCAAAAAATTAAATATCTACTGCGTGATAAATTTTAAGATAAATCATATAACATGGGCAGAACTTAACTAAAGATAGCAATAACAGACACAGATTTTTTTTAAATATTAGCTGATTTTTAACAAAGATAACGTAATTGTAAAATGTAATAAAATATTGAGTAAGGATGTGCAAATAGTGAAGATTTACACATAGAAAAGTATATTTACTAAGACTTAAAATATGTAATATGTAACTGTGCATGCAATTTAAAAACAGTGTGGATGAATGTAGTGGTTTTAAAGTTTTGAACAGACAGATTAAATAAATTCACTTGCAATTAGTTTTATGTAAACACAAATAGTTTAAACTTTTGTGGTTAATCTGTATCACAGCACAAAAATGAAAAATAAAACGCTTTATTACAAAGCAAGCTATCGTCGACATTCATGATTTTAGCAGTATCAACGAGCGTGGCAGCAATGATAGTGTGCGTGCACAACAGCAGTAGCGTTTGCTTATTTAGTAAATATAGCGCATTAAAAAATCAACGAAAAAAAATAAAGACAGACAAGGACGGAACAACGAACGACAAAATACTAAACATGTGAAACTTTTTTAGTTTTATGAATAAAAATCATTTACATCATCATGTTCCTCCTCCTCATCCTCCTCACTGACATACGTCCTCCTACTTCGTTTGCTTCTCTTGGATCTACCTCCACCACCTGAACCCTCTCCACTACTACTGCCACCTCCATCAGCCCCTCGGCTGCTACTACCGGTCGAAGTGGAAGTAACCGTGCCGGTACCCGATTTCTTTTTAAGTTTAATTCTCATTTTTAACGAGCTTTCCTCGGGATCTTCAGAAGATCCTCGCCCGTTATTATTGCTACTCTGACTTTGTTGTTGCTGCTGTGGTGGTAATTGCTGATCAGGGTGTTCGTCCACATCCATGGGTACTACTATTAATTGTTTGGATAGGGACATTGACACATGATCAGAACCAGTGGAGGTACTATCGGAAGTACTAATGCTACTGCTAGGAGACGGACCACACTTGATTTTTAACCTAACTATACCAATACCTTTTGATGTAGACGATGAGGTAGATGATGACGTAGATGGTACACTGCCGTTCCCTCCATTAGTGGAGTCTGAAATTGTGGAGGTTGACGTTGGTATCGATGTAGCTGCAGCCGCTGCAGCTGTGGCTGCTGCCGCTTCTTCTTTGGCATCCTGCTCAACAATACGCTTCCTAGCGTTGGTAAAAACCGTCTGGAGTACAATAGAATCTTCATAAATCAATGAAGCTTCTTCGTTAAACGTCTGGGCATTAACACAAAGTTGTTGAAAATCCTTCTCCAACTCATCCAAAGTTTGGTACTGATAAAAAGACCAATAAAAATTTGTTGTGAATAATTTGCCTAAAGCAAACAATAATGAATGCAACAAAGAGTAACTTATTTTACTTTGTTGTCTTCAATTCGATGAAGAATTTTCTTAATGTCAATAGGCTTCTTGATAATTTGATAGTAACCGGGAAGTTCACGCCGACTTGGCAAAGCCATGAATGGACCACTAAGAACACGTTCATCACTAAAAACATAAAAACAGAAAGTTTGAATTGTAAAATTATGCATAGTGCAAATAAATAAGTCAACATAATGTCAATGTGCTAAGAGATAATAAACACATCATACCAGTCTTTATACTGAATAACAATGTTCATCAGCTTCTTCATTTGGGCCTTAATTCGAGTTAGTTTAGCTGCCTTTGCAGCATTATCCATTCCTTTTTCATTCTCCCGTGTCTGTCCTTTATTTTTACCTGCTTCTGGACCAGAAATGCTGCCTCCACTAATAGACTTTTGCTTTCTTGACGTTCTCTTTTTACTTTTTCCTCCACCAGGTCCTTCACCCCCACTCTCGTCGGCTTCACCCTCCTTTTCGTTGCCTTCCTCATCCATAGCCCCAATTACTTTTAGCCATTCCTTCTCCGTCAAACTATCACTATAGTCTACCTCTTTTCTTTGCCTACTGCCTCTACCATACTTATTGTCTTCATTATCCGTGTCGTCTCCCCACTTTTCATCGTCATCCGCTTCATCCGCTTTCATGATCCACTCGGGCAACTCATTATCATCCAATAATCTTGGTTTCGCGCCAGTTTCCTTATCTTCTTTTCTTCTCTCCTGGTCCATTCTCTGAAATGTGTCGAATTCTGACTCACTACGAGCAATCATTTGATTTACTGTTTCATCGTCCGGCACTTCATTTTCTTCCTCTTCTGCCTCATCTTGCTGCAGTATATTTTCCAGAAACTGTTTCCTCTCTGTACCCGTTGACTTTTGGTCAAACATTCCTGCCTGAATGACCTTTTCGTCCATGTTCAACTTGTATCTAGCCGCGGCCAGAATTCGCTCCTCAACAGAGTTCACGGTCATCAACCGTAACACGCGAACCTCATTCTTTTGTCCTATTCTGTGTGCTCGATCTTGAGCTTGCAAATCCTGTAGAAGGCCATTTAAAAATATATGAATTGAATTTATTTGCTAACAATACAAATTATTGCCAAATCAGCGTACGTGCATACCATATGTAACTTAAAAAATATACCACCTCTTTAGCCTGCTCCTCGGGCATTTGTTCTGGATCCGATTCGAACATTTTTGTGCTAGATTGTGGCTGTTGCGGTGGGGGTTGTGATTTTATTTCTTCTTCATCTTCACTGTTATCACTGTCTTCCTCTTCATCTCCATCATCATCATCTTCCCGGGGTGCAGCTGCCCAGCCCGTATGTGAATCTAGCCATTGCTGTAACTCTTGGGCGGTTGGTGCCTCCTCCCCGGTTAGTGTTTTTCCTGTCGCAGTTTCAATTACAGTTACTCTGACTTCCCCAGCTTGTTGACTAGTCTCGTCCAAAAGACCTTCCACATGGGAACCTTCCTCAATTGCGGTGACCTTGGCCATCTTTTTCTGCTTTCGTTGTTCCTTCAATTTTTTTCGTTGGTCAACTTTATGCTGCTTCACCATTTCTGTTAGATTAGCAATGTACTCGTCAGTTTGAGACAAGAGGAATGCGAGCCGCTTGTCTTTTTTCTGATCTATAAGCTTTCTGTAGCCTTCTTCATCTTCTGCCATTAGACGTCGCATTCGTTCCTTTTCTATACGCTCCTGTTCCTTCTTTTGTTCTCGTTCAGCGTTGGCGTGGTACAACATGACTGCTTTGTTGAGTTTCCCAATTTTCAACTGATTATTTTTGTGATATTCTCTGAGATCTTTGCCGTGTTGAAGAACAGCGTTGAGAAACTCCTGATGCTTTTGTTTTCGTTTTCGTTCTGCTTCCAATTTTTGCTGTTTTTCCAATCTTTCAGTGGCCCGAGCTTCACGGAGACCCTGACGCTTGGATCGCTTGTAAGCTTTAAGTTGATATGAGGTCTCTAGTGTGGCGTCTCTGCTCATGCAACCAACTACCTCTTGACGGAGTTGGCGTTGAAAATTTAGAAGCCTTAAAGCCCTTAGTTCAAGATTTGCCTTACATTCAAGATCCTCGGCCATACTAGTTGGAAGATCACCAAGAGCTTGCAGACGGTAAGTTATTCTAGCGTGTAAACGATTCTCACGTTCATTCAACAGTAAAACTGGGTCTAGTCCAGAGGGCTTCTCTACTGGTGTCAATTTATTTTGTTTTTGAACAGGAGTTGCAGGCACAGGCTGTGTCTTTTGGCCAGCAGCAGTAGAAGAGACAGTGTTCGCAGCACCTTGTTGATTAGTTGACTGTGTCTGTTGAGATGATGGTTGACTAGATGAGTTGGAAGTGGAGGAAACTGCTGAATTTGTGGCGGGTATGGTAGGAACTTGTGGCAAGGTGGTAGAACCAGAAATAGGACCGTTGGGAAGCGAACTTCTCAGGGCACCAGCTGTTGATCCTGGTAAAGGAGGAAATCGATTAGGGGTCGAATTCGGACCTTGTGGAGTAATAGCAGAGGTACTATTGCCATTAGCACCTAATGGTGGATTATCTGTTCTCTTTGGATCAATAGCTGTAAAGATTTGTTGGGGAAGCGGTTGATTTCGAGCAAGAAATCGGTACGCCATGATTTGTGCCTTGAGCTGCTGCATTTGTGGGGATGACAAGGAGTTAGATTTTGAAGAATCAGCAGGTGTCAGACCATTCGTTCCTAGAGGACCGGATATGTATTGAGATGGTTGCATCTGGAAAACAAATTAAAACTTCACACATCATGGTGGAACAGTCAGGACTATTGTAGTTTTAACCAGTGACTATGGTTAGGTTAGTGAAATTACATTTACACTTCGTAATCAAATGCATTCACAGTGGATCGGACACGGACAGCTTTGTGTAAATTAAATATTAAATACTAATATTATTATATTAGTATTGTACATGGTTTAGGAGTTACTGCTGATAATTTTACCAACAAGACAAAAACCAACATACTGGGGTCATATAGCTAAAAACTTTTTTATTACAGCGTTGACTAAAATTTTACACGACCACAGAATTACTTACATGTCCTTGCTGAAACGGTTGATGTGGAGGCGGAGGTGGGTTAGACTGGCAAGCTCGCGCTCTCATTGCTAATAGCTGTGAGTATCTAGGATCATCCTGCAATCCTTTCTCTTCCATAGTTGCTATTGCTCGGTGTAACGCATTTGCACTCTCCTGTGATCCCTAGTTCAGAGAATAAATGCTGCTAATTAATAGTCCATCATTAAATTCAATTTATACTAATACTACATGAAAGTGTCTACAAGCTTAATTTTACCTGTCCCTGAGGAATTCCTGATGATACTCCATGATGTGAAGTTGAGGGAAGGAGATGAGATGATTGAATCGAATTTTGTAAAGGGGCTCCTGTACCATACACATGAGCCCCCGGATGTGGAGCGCCGCCCATTGGATAATTTCCTGGGGGACCCATGGATGTTGGCGCACCACTAACGCCGCCCGTGACAGATGGTGGTGGCATTATCCCCCCATTAGTTTGATGTTGATGTGAGGTTGTTGTTGAAGACGGTAAATTATTTATTTGTGGAGGAAGGGGTTGTCCGGGAGGCATCATACCTATATTTCCTCCCGGGGTAGACATTCCTCAACAATAATTCTTCAAATACTCCTCTACACAAATCACACATTTAAAAAAAATCAATGATTTAAATTTAAAGAAATGATATTGTAATAAAGTATTCCCCATTTAACTTAAAATTATTACCAAACGTCAACACGAAATACAGTTTGTCCCAGCATAACTATTGTCCATTATAACAGGTTAAAGAAATCTTTACCAAACTCGTCAAGCAAATCAATCGTAATTTCTAATAACAAACAATTTAAATCAGTTTATTTATTTATTTTGGTGAAAGTTTTGTAAAATATGCATTGTCTATCCCTTCTGTTATAAAAGTGTATATATACTTGTTGAAATGTTTATATTTTTCACTTTTGGCCAACTTTTTTAAAATTGGTTGAACAACAAAATGTGACTTTTGTTTGATGACTACGGATAAACCCATTTGTACACATACTTATTTTACTGTTTTCGTCCGTATATTGTACATCTTACTTTGACTGTCTGTCTGTCTGCTCTGTGCAATCTGCAATGCATACAATCCTTGTTTTGTATATGCGTCGTGGAGGTGATGATGATTGTGTGTGTGTGGTATACACACGTTTCATCAAGGTGGCTATAGATAGGTTAACCAGCCACCACCGTTGGGTTTTATGTTTGCGACTTTTGCGAGAGAAATCGGGTTGATGCGATATGCGATATCGGAGAGATGAGATGAATAAAAGCATTGTATTGCATTGTTGTGCATTACACATGATGACATTTTATCAAAAACAAACCCACTGACACTTGACACATATAATGTAGGTACATAATTACTACCTAAATACTAAGGGGTAATATAATATTACTAATATTGTCGTATCGCGGTATGTATAAAGTTTGTAACAATGGTTGGTTGTCCGGTCATAAATAGCGTAATGTCGCTTGCCTAGTAATGCCTACTTTCGCGAAAACTGAAGTGTTTATACTACCTAAAGAATATTGACTCGAGGTACTTGCCTAGGTATATTCATTAGTGGATACCTAAGTTGAAAATATGTTCAGGAACAGTATTATTATTAGGCACAGGCTCCACACGTTTGAAGTATGTCGTGCGAAAAAACACCATTTATGATGTAACAAATTTTGTTTTGGAAAACGAATTCATTCATGTGTATTTCGAAAATACACATTACACATGACAGTTCTTCCGAAAATGAAATGAACTCTAACACACAGAGATAGAAAGATATTTCAACCAACTTTAATTGCATGTGTGTTACCATTTTACTTCAAAAATTATCACTTCGAGAGATATTTGTTTTTGTACATATCAATATTAATGTCAATGTCGTCGTTAGTTGTTGCATTAAGTGAATCATTTTGCCCCTGTTCGTCCACTGAAGACTCATTCTGTACGATTTTCTCCGATTCAAGGTGCCCATATGTCCCTTTATTACGTAGGTGATGAAAATCTTTTCAGCTATAGCTATAGTATTGACTTTAGTGTGTCCATCTGACATCTGTCTGTCCGTCATCTGTCATAAACAGATGCTTCAGTCGATTTGGCTCAAATTTGGAACACAGGGTATTTACCTTAGAGTAAAGGCATCTATGCGATGAAATTTCAGCTTGGTCAACCCCCAAAACGCTGGAGGGTCAAACCTTAAACTTTAGCCAAATTAGATTTTTAAAAAAATATAAAGCGATAATATGCCAATTTACAAGTCAGAATATCAAGTTAGATCGGTTTCACGGTGTCGGTTGACCCTTGTGACCCCAAGAGGGTGTAAAAGACCATTTAAGCAATTCAAGCTATATACAACTTGTACCTAAAGCAATACACCAGCAACTTTTTATTTTACCTCTTTTCCTGATTCTTTTACTCATTTTGTCATTTTTCCTTTTTGTAGTGCACATTGCACTTTTGGTTTTTATGAACTACTGAAAGATGATATTCAGTAGTTAATAAGATTGCCTTCCCGTCTGTCTGTGTGTCTGTTAGCACGATAACTTTCGATTGCTTACGAATTTTAAAATTCTCAATAGATATATGTTCAATAGCTATGACTGCCATATTCTTAATGAATACTTTCCCTTAGGTAAGTGTTATGTATTGAATATAACGTGATTCATATACACTCATAGAGAAGTTTCATTTACTAGTTTTTTATTAATTAACTCAGTAATTAAGTTACAACAATTAAGTATCCCATTCCCCGCACGCTTACAATCTCTCTCCTCCCTAGCTTACAAACTCTCCCTTCTTCGTTGTCTCACACACGTATCTCTATAAATGCATCTAACAGCAATGCAATGAAATAACAGTAATTCAATATTCATATTTCTATGACAACATTTACTAATATCTACAACTACACTACATTTTCCCTTAGGTAAGGAGTCTCCTTTCCTAAGCTCCCATTTAAAATGTATGGAGCAAAATTCGTCTCCATAGAAATTAAACCTACCTTACGTTATAAACTAGCTACATTCTTGACTAAGGAATGATTAAACATATAAGCCTGAGTTCGAAGATGGGGGTTTGTGGTCAACCCAATGCAATGAGTCAATTTTTTTATAAATGATAACCATAGCTTGAATGAAACTTGGTATACAGATACTTAATGAATAGTTATGACGTTTTGGAACGTTTGATCCAAAATGATTGACCCCTTTGATCCCCAGGGGCATAAAAGTTCGACGGTAGTAGACTTTTTCAGTAGTTTGCTCATTAGCATTACACGCTTCTCGTTATTTATCAATAACTATCCCA
Source organism: Callyntrura guangdongensis (assembly GCA_027744295.1). Classification (NCBI taxonomy): domain Eukaryota; kingdom Metazoa; phylum Arthropoda; class Collembola; order Entomobryomorpha; family Paronellidae; genus Callyntrura; species Callyntrura guangdongensis. The sequence continues at coordinate 2,215 of JAHZNB010000295.1, read as the reverse complement.
AAAATCAGATTAAATCATCAGTAGAGGACATTGATAAATCAGGTATATATAAAGCGCGCCAAACGCAATCGAAATTTTAGCGATTTTTTTATAAAATCGTTATTTTTTCATGTAAAATACTGGCCATTTGAAAGGGGCATGTGTCCCTGTCCCTGTCCCCCTCCTGCTTGAAGTTTCCTATGACTGGTGAAGCAGGGTACTAATGAATGGAATGATCTATCATCATTTGTTTGGCAGGCAATTGCACGCACACGGCTCACCAGCTCAAATATATGTACGTACCACGAAAGGCACATTACCCGAACAACAATATGTGTGGGGAATGTAAGAGCGGCAACGAATCCCAACGAGCGACTCAAAAATGTTATTTTAAGAGAGATTCTGTCTGTCTTTTGTTTTTTCTGCTGGTTTCCTTTGTGTTCGCGTGTAGGCATATCGTCGTCTCTATACTATACAAGTCATTGGTTAAAAACAAAAATATGTGTGTACAAACTTTCGTTTCATCGTCGTGTCCAGTTGTTTGTTATTATTTGCATCATTTTCATGTTGGTGTTGGAATTTTTTGGCTTTGAACTATCCAAAATATTCCACAAGACAAGGAAAGTTAGGAACAAGGAACTTTCCATAAGTATTTACATTCTTTCTATATCCAACCGAACATCCTGTTATAATGGAATAGAATCCAGTTGCATTTTTGTCACGATAAATATTCCACGACTGTATTTGTATACATCCTTGGTTTTGGTTACAGTATAATACATACTCGCTCAGCTTTGTGGAATATCGTCTCTGGTCTCTGACGGAGATTACGTGCTCGTGTTTGACAACATTCTTATTGCATTGGTGAGGACAAGCACAGAGTGCATCTACACATCATCTTCCGAACGTACAATTTGGAAGCTGTAATAATTGTAGGTAGCTGCTCGGAACTCCCGGAAGAAACAGTAGAGCAGGGTGACAACAGCAGAACAACGTATGTAGTAGTAGTAATATTGGTAGAACTGGTAATGTTCGAATGTATTTTTATTTGTAGTAAACTGTAAATAGTATGGTACAGTTACATCCGTTTTGTGTAGTAAAGCTTCCGAAGTGAAAGGCGATTTATTGAGAAAACACAGTCTGGGCTGGCTGGAGACTGAAAGAGTTCAGTCACACGCCTTTCGAGATGCAATGAGCTAATATTGTTGGCAAATTCAGTGAATCGGTTGACCACGAAGGACAACTGTTTGTACATGGAGCTAAATTAAAAAAGTTAAAAGTTTGTTTCCATTTTCAGTTTTCCACGAACCAATCCATTTGTTTCATTTGTTTTATGCAGGTCAAAGCTGCTATCTGTTGTATGTTGAGATTTGTGAACAGTTAAATGAAGGATATTTGTTTGACAAAATGATTTTTGAGTGTTGAGGGGTCAACAAGTGACAAAACTTTATTTAATTATAACGGTAAGTATATGAACGAATCGAGAAAACTACAATGACTAAACTATTGAAGGTATTGCAGTCATTGGCAAAAACATGATGGGTTTGTCTTTTAACTCGACAGAATATATCATGGAAGGTAAAGGACAAGATGGAAGGTCACACGAAAGAACCAATTTTTTGCATATTTCCGCTCGGTCGATGGAAGCAGGATCTGGAAGAAATGATAGTTTATTCTCTCAAGCGTCTTTAGCAGACTATAAAAGAAATAATAGACATGGTGAAAATAATTCCTTTGTAAGAAAAGAAAGAGGTAGTCCACCTGATCCAGTGTATCCATCCTTGCTAGGCATGAAGCCTGGTGTCAGTTCCTCTTCTAGCCACAGTAGTCGTAATGGTTGTGGAGTTATTGACAATTCATCAACAGCTGCAGGAATGATGAAAAGGCTTATGGTAGCACTGCACAAAAGGATCACAGGTCGGGGTAAGTCTGAATTGGAACTTACATCTTTTTGGTACCAGTGGTCCTCATTTAGGTGTACATGTCAAAGTAGAAAATATATTTGATATAAAGTGTAAAGGTTTGAATGTTTATTTTTCAACTTTAACTTACAGATCCTGACGAAAAGGCTATAGCAGAAATCAATTGGATGGTACAAGCAGAACCAGAGAAGAAAAATATATGCAATGAAACTAGATGGATGGAGAAGCTGAAACTTCATTTGATCAAGCAAGGTCGGGAAAAGGATGCTAAACGAATTATTGAATTACATCAAAAACTTAAAGGAATGGTATGA
>JAHZNB010000294.1:0-15468 GCA_027744295.1 Callyntrura guangdongensis | reverse complement strand
ATGTGCTTTCAATTATTAATGCGCCATGCAGTTACTTTTTAGTTTAATGAAGGTTATACATATAATGCATATACTTATGAGACAAAACATACGCAGTGTAGGATTACTCATATTCCTCTTGTAATTAGGTACGCAAAAACCAATAAAACAATTTTTTAACGTTCAGGGCGTATTAGTATTTGCTCATCATTTAGTGTAAATGAATGACTAAAAAATTAAATGTTTACCGTTTCCAACCTGTTGATTGTCTAATGATTTTAAGCAGGCGATATCAGTATGTTTTATAATTTAACATTAAATCTCAACATAGTATTTTTTATTTTATAATGCAAAGTCAGTTGGAGATAAACACATGGTAAATGTACCACAGACTGACAAACATTTTCAACTGCATATCATGCAGTTTTGTTCGAATTCTTGCTGCTATCCAAAAGAACCAGGCACGCTGATTCATTTCCTCGACACATTATATACTATACTCTGTACATACAGAGATGAAATATATTTTCTCCCTTACTTGGATTTTCCCTGAGAAAGGACACGAGAAAGGTCAAAGAAACACGAGCACTGCGTAGGAATTGAAAGACGAAACGAGACTGATGTTGATGATGATGATGAAAATAGCACCCCTTTCAAATAATTACGATCTCAGGCTCTACAATCCACCCAAAACTGAATGTACCACGAAATAGAAAAATGAGAAATATATAGATTACAGCTGGCCCGTATTGTCGTTTTAGTTATGTGGTGATTTTTTAGGTACATTCAGTTGTGGATGCAATTACGGAATACGTAGGCATAAAAATATACATGTACAGACTAATAACTTCATACACCTAACAAGAGACTCAGATCTAGTTAGTACACACACACGCAGTCTATAACATGAAGTTGCCAGCACTGTCTGCAATAGAATGAAGACTCTGTTTTTAATGAATCAACAATAGGAAAAAATACTCTATTTGGTATGATTTTAGTATGAATCCTACTACTTGATTTTCGCAAAAATGCTGCAAAAACCGGTACTCCGAAAATTCTGAGGAGTAAAAATGAGGGAAAACGTGCCCTGTGCAGTAATGCAGAATTGTTTGCATTGTAAGAGAGAGAGAGAGAAAAACCAAAAAAAACGCTAGTCACACATCTTGATTTTCTTTCAAATACATAGTGCATGTCTTCAAATCCGTAAATTAATTACGGACTTCTTTCAAAGGGAACTGAATGGGCTCTTGTAATTCACAATGTCATTGACTGTGATCATTGTACCGTGTGCAAAAAAATGATCTCTACATAATAGACCACATCAGGGACAAGAAAGGTCTCTAATTTTCTCTTACAAATACATCATCATCATCATCGTCATCTGTATTTTTCTGTTACATCACATGTAATTGACGCGCTTGTAATTATTTTTCATTATCGAATTTGCGTGGTGCATAATTCAAGGCTTATTTGAAAAATTACCAGTGAAAGACAGTAATAAATGCTCTTTATTGTGGTAACTAGTACAGAAGCAAAACAGTAAATACTATGTCTCGTCTAGAGCTATAACCATTCATGACGAACAGTGTAATTGCAAGTTGCAAGTCTTCGCGAACAACGCCAACCAGTAGAGCTTGCAAATCTAACTAACTTTCCAAGGAACTTGTTTCCCTAGTCGTATGAGAAATACTTGCGTAATGACAGACCAGTTATTTAATTTTTGGGTGCATAATCTGCAAACGGTGTAGGTTGTTGATGATAGTAGAGCAGCAGGAAACTGGAAAATGTACTCAAACAACTTTGTTAGGTAATTAAAGATAAAAAGAACATACGAGGAGTTTCATTGATAGAAAGATTTTCGGTAGTTGTGTCATTGACTGTAATAGTATTTTTGCAGAACAGTCAAATTACGGGAATCTACATGCCAAAAAAAATGTCTAAGTGGGTTGAATGTTTTGTCAGATTTTTTGGGGGTGATCCCATTCTCGCATTGCCCCGTTCACATCGGCCTGTCTAACATGATGCTTTTTCTTTCCATTTACAGCAGTCAACTTCACAACACTGCGGGGGATGCTCCTGCCGAAGGAGGGAACTTAAAGTTTGGTTGGATAAAAGGAGTCTTTGTAAGATGCCTTCTAAATATTTGGGGGGTTATGCTTTTTCTACGTCTCTCGTGGGTTACCGGACAGGCTGGAATTGGTTAGTGATTTTTTTTTTTAATTTGGTTAATTATAAGCGTAAAATATCTTAAGCATTGATTGTGTACTTTTGAAAACGCTAATCAATATTCAAAAATTCATGGAATGTGGCAGCGGTCCATAAAAGGATCATTATTTTGAAGCCCATTAAACATGTACATGTGAACCGTGTTGCCGGTGAACATGGGCAAATAAAAAATATGTGGATTTGAAAAATCGCATATTTAGATTATATTTGACATTAATCGTGTAATTACAACTAATTAATCTGCATTTATTATTAGACACAATGTCGTCCCTCAGTAGGACACGTTCTAGTTGTCCGTTTTATAATTATTGCGCTGGCAAGTTTTCTTGTAGACATTTATAGCCGTGTATGAGACTTTATGACTGACAGTAATTAGAAATAAGAATTCAATGCCACGGAAGTCTCAGAGTAATTAATATAACAAGTGGTTCATTTTTAACTCTTTCGATTTGGAATACGTAGCTAAATTGCGATGTTGGACGTGAATCGTAAGTTACCAATACATCTTTGCCTGGCGTCAAGATATGTGTCTCGCAGGAATTTCACTACGCAAAAACAATAACCACCAAAGACGTAAACAACAGCATTTTATTTACATACTTTTAAAACTATTTATGAAATTCAGGTCAGGCCTGGGTTATAGTTTTGCTTGCAACTGCTGTCACTCTCATCACCGGTTTATCTATGTCAGCCATCAGCACAAATGGTCAGATAAAGGGGGGTAAGCCAGCATCATCGAAATATGTATAACAAAAATGTGAAAATGGACATTTTTCCTTGATCAATCAAAAAATTTATTCCACGAGCCATCCTCATTGTTAATTGCCTCAATGTTGAAGGCGGTAGACTAGCAGACATGATCGTCATAATTAGCAACCATTATTACCACCGTAATGCGTCCTCTATTAAATATCAGCAGTTGCTGGTAGCTTGTTCTAATTAACGTATTGCGTTTATAAATGTAAATTTTTGTTGCATTCCTTTTACTACTTCGGATTCCTTTACTATTTTACCTACAGCAAATGATGATGTTGCCGCACACAGCAAGTTGATTATTATATTTTTACCTTTGATTTTTAAATAAGTTTGTATTTCATTATTACTCAGTGAAAACAAAGACATTATGTGTGCGTGTATAGTACAATGTACAAATTTAGACCTTACCGCACTGTATATTATTAATATTATGGCATGCAGCTATTGTCGAGCTGCATTATTTGGCGAATAACAATTCGTTTATTGTGTTTAACGTTTGCATAATACGCTCCGCTGAGTTGCTTTGAACTTTGAAATGACATTTGTTGGGTATTTAATAATTTTTATTGATAACATTGTGTTTCTTTTTATTTGTACGTTCATATGCAAAAATTAATATGACTCTACAAGACATTTGGGTAGTACTGTCGTGACTCTTGACAGGTTGATATGTTCGTGACCGCAAAATAACACTTTTTTTTAAGTTTCGGACCTGCTCAATATCCCAGCGCTTTACAAAATATGACACTGTAAAACCCACTGTCAGTAAAGAAGCTGTATTAATTTGCTTAGCTATACAACTAGTACATAATATTGATTATGGGTATTGATTTATGTACAATTAGACCATTTGACTTTTCTTAGACTATGTGCAAATTCATCAATCAATATGTTGCTAAATGTTTGTTGTAATGGGATATAAACCTGTAATTAACAAAACTCGCTGGATGAATTCTCGTCAGAACCAGATATTATGTACATTGAACGAATGGAACCGAGAACGAAAAGTATGGTTAAAAGGACAGGCTCAACTTAAGGCAATCTAACTAGTAGCTGTAATATAGTATAGGATTGATGAAAATAGTCTAGTTCACTCACCTGCACATTAGGTACACAGTACACACAGGTGAAAGCTATAGTGAACATTTTTGTATGTAGTATACGTACTACACATATAGATATGTATTAGTCATTGTTTTCTTCCCATTGTGATTTGGTTTGCGTACACATGAACTAAATTATACTCATAAGACTAATAAACCGGATAGGAAATCGTTTAAAGGAAATAATCTATACTCCACCTGTGCCTATCTGACTCCATGTTTGTGCGCAAAAGTAATTCCTGTGAAAAGTACCAAGCGCCGTGTATATTAAAACTGAAGTAAACTATATTTAGGTACTAACTAAATGATCACTGAATGTTAGTGACAATTTTGGTAATGAATAATTCAAATGTAATATATGTACATTACGTATGTATATTATTAGGGGGATCAATGGAGAACGATGAATCCCTCAGTAATTAATCGTCATAAATAAATTATTGAAATTAATCCACCCAGTAAATTAATCGCTCTCCATTGACTCCCCTATCGTAATGTATTCTATAGATATTAAAGTCTAACGACGTAGGGAAATGTTAGATGTAACTAACAATGTTGTTGATCCCTTTTAGTTAAAGTTCAAAATGTTACCAACTTTCTTTTAGCTCAAGCCCTGCTTATAGTAGTATCTACAAGTATTGTAACCTTCATCACATCCCTCAGTATGGCTGCAATATGTACAAATGGCGTTGTCAAAGGAGGTAAATAAATAACCATATTAAATGCATTTAAACCCTACTTTTAAAATTTTAACAGTCATACAATGAATCATCATATTACTATACATTATATATCCTTATCACTCACAACTTGTATAGCATGCTGGCTAAAATGATAATTTTATAATATATCGGTGTAAAAGTGTCATAGTTGTAGGTTAATTCAATTTCTCTGTCAATGTTAACCTTCACTCTGTAGTTACTTTATCCATCTGTATAGCACAACAGCACACACTCTTTTATATTCTGTGGCTTTCTGGAGAAAGGTGGAATTCACAATAATGTCACACGTCACGTCACTCCAACACACATGTATAAATATTGTCTAAGTTTATCCATATTCAAAACTATGCATGAGTATCTTCTTCCATAGGTATATTCAGTTTTGTACAAATAACTTTTTCATTTTTTTATGCTGCACGTCGTTCAGTGTGTAGAAATTGCTTAATGTTTAATTTTGTGTCATATAATATTCTGTAGTACGCTATCGGACAATTTTATTAATTAATACGCATGATATTCTTGTATATGTATATAACTGTCATTCAAAACAACAACCATAATTTCCGCATGTCTTGCACTATTCTTACTTTAACCATATAAATACACCCGCTGGGATAGGTTGACTGTACTACGAGCGACTTTGTTTCGACCTTTTTGGTAGGGAGTTGTAACGGTATTATACTATCAACTATTATATCTTGTTCCTTTTCTGTTTATATGTTACATTAGGTAAAGACCATAAAAAGGATAAAATGCTTCAAAACATGCTTTTATATAAAATGTAATTACGGCTTACATGTTATATACCTATTTACCTGTGGTTTTTGGCTAAATTTTGCACGAAAGCTTAAAATATCTCGACAAACTTGATAGCTAACAGTTACTCTTCCTATTTTGCTAAAAGGTAGGTAGGTTGTCTCGCTTTCCCCATAGTTCAGAAATAGATAGCAGCTTTTACTACAATCAACAATATTCATGCATGGGATGTAATAAAGGAAATGCGTAGTTTTTGTTTGCTGCTTGTGTGTCCACCAAAAAAGGAAAAGTAGAGTAGTATATTATGCGGCTGGTGTTTCTTCTGGTGAATGGTGAAGGGAAATGTCACGGTTGATAAATGTCAAGACGAAAGTTGATAATGTTAATAATGAGGTTATGTTGGAATAAGGTGGAACATACTATATGATTTCGCGATCCCTGGGACCTGAGTTTGGAGCTTCCATTGGACTGATATTTGCGGTGGCAAATGCAGTGGCAGTAGCAATGTACACCGTTGGATTTGCTGAATCTCTGGTAGATCTTTTGAACAGTATGGACACAAAAATAGTAGAGGACCCTACAAACAGCGTGAGAATTATTGGATCGGTTGCCATTGTTGTTCTGACATGCGTAGTAGTTGTTGGTATGGAGTGGGAAGCGACGGTAAGGCAGCCAGGAAAAAATGCCAATACTTTCCGACATGCAAGGCAACTCAATCGTTTACAACGTTCTATTCTTGTCTCGTTTTCATGTTTGTCAGGCTCAAGTAGGACTATTAGTAATCTTGGTGGCGGCCATGATTGATTTTGTAATTGGAAGTTTTATTGGGCCTTTGAGTGACGAGGAATATTCAAAAGGATTTGTGGGATTTAATGGTATGTGCTTTATACTGTCATATGGCTGTTTTTAATGCAAAAGTTGAAAGAGACGTTTCACAATGAATATTTACACCTGTTTGGATTTAGGCTCGATATTTCTCGAAAATTTTCAAGCGGATTATAGAGCAACTAAAGACGGAGATCAAAATTTCTTTTCCGTTTTCTCCATCTTTTTCCCTGCTGCAACCGGTATTTTGGCTGGAGCCAACATTTCTGGAGATTTAGAAGTATTATACAAATCGAAACGACATGCATACTAAAAATTACTTCATTCTTTACAATACAAATGTTCTATGTAAGTATGTGATGCTGGTTATGTATAAATTAATGATTTTTGTATTCGATTACTTGAAAAGGATCCACAGGCTTCCATTCCGAAAGGAACGCTCCTTGCTATTATTGTAATTCCATTTTGCATTTATTTTAATAATAACCGCTGTCATTTGCAACGGAATTCGGGTTATTGTTAAAGTTTGTTTGTTTTTTTAAATGTAGGTAACGACAGTGTCTTATCTGGCGTTTGCCGTAATAGCTGGATCTTGTGTTGTTCGGGATGCCACCGGAAATTTTACAGTGCCTGATTGGGCGGTGAATAATAGTAGGGAGTACATTGATGGAGTATTCCGGGATTGTCCTTTGAACGCAACCGATGCGGTAGGGCATTATGATGATCAAATACACACAATTTGGATTCTTACTCAAATATTTGAAATTACGTTGTCTTCTAACTTGGTTTCAAAATATTTTTTTTTTGCAGCTGAACTGAATTACATCGCTCCCCTGATTTCAAACTTCTTTTTGGCAGCGTACGCTTTGATAAATTTTTGTACATTCCACGCCTCACTGGCTAAACCTGTTGGGTGGAGACCAACTTTCAAGGTAATTGGGTCAGCTATTATCAGCAGTAAAAATGATCCATTCTGTGAATTGTAGACATTTACTTCCATGAGTTGCCGTTGATGCCTTTGTATCGTTTCTTTTCCAGTACTACAACATGTGGCTGAGTCTAGTCGGATTTGTTCTGTGTGTGGCTGTGATGTTTCTTATAAGCTGGCCAACGGCTTTGTTGACATTCGCTGCTGTCCTGTTCTTGTTCATGATAGTAATTTACCGTAAGCCAGGTAAGTAGATGTGTGACACAGAACATTGATTTTATATATCGGTAAAAATAATTTTTAGTGTTACAAAGTGTTTCGCAACTTGTAATTCTATTTTAGAGGTAAATTGGGGTTCGTCTACACAAGCTCAACGGTACACAAACGCACTAACAGCCGTGCAACAACTTAAACAACATTGATGATCACGTCAAAAACTACCGGCCTCAGATTTTGGTGTTGAGTGGTATTCCTAGTGCTCGTCCACCTCTGGTTGACTTTGCACATCTCATAACTAAAAACTTATCGCTGCTTGTTTGTGGTCACATCAGTAAGGTAAGTGCTGTTAATTGTTAATGGACAAGGTCGTTTTTATTGTTGACGTTATTACAAGTTTGGAGAAACTTGTAAATTGCTGACCAAAGCCCAAAACCTATTGCACTTTTAACAACAGGGTAATCTGAACAACCGGCAAAGAAATGCTTTAGCTCTATGTTTCCAAAAGCTGGCTTCGCAGTAATCGGGTGAAGGGTTTCTTCTGCGCTGTGGATGAAATGAACTTTGAAGAAGGAGCAAAAGCTTTACTACAGTCTTATGGAGTTGGTAAGCTGTCACCAAATATTTTGATGATGGGTTACAAGCAAAACTGGCAGTCCTGCAGTCGAGACGAACTCCTTCAGTATTTTAACACGATCCAGTAAGTTTCAACATGAACTACTTAAACCAAACCTAAAACTGAAGTAGTATATTATTTTCACAAATTGGCGTTATTAATTCCGATTTATGTTTTAACCCGCAGTAAATCTCTGGATTTACACATATCGGTAACGGTTTTGCGTGTGGAACAAGGACTTGATTTCAGTAAGAAAGTGACGTTTGATGATGAGGAGGAATCAGAGACTTGGAATATCATTGCAGAAGCCACCAAAAGCAAAAGCTCCTCTGATGACTCTCTTCCTCGTAATCAGTCACTCTCACAAATGTCACAAGGTAAGAATCGTCGAATAGTCGTTTCTTCCATTTCCTTTTCTGGAGTTTTGGGGTGTTTGTACAATTAAATTATTTTGTACCTGTGATGCTCATCAAAAACGGTGTTTTCCAAAAACGTTTGTATAATGTACTTACTTGATGTGTATGTAACGTGTAACATTTTAACCCTTATCTAACTTGGCATTATTTCCCGTAACTGGCTGCCTCCCACGGACTACTAAAGAACTGGGACGTTATCTTAGTGTAGGAGTGTGGAATGTCCGTGGTGAGTAACAGTAACAAAGTGTACTGTTCTTGGGTAGGATTTTTGACATTGGATTGGAGAAAATTGGAGAACTTTCTCCAATGCTGCTTTTTGTACAATTCTTGTCTTGTCAGTTTCAACTTCCACACATTTGTTTCCATAATAGATACTGTTTTGATTTTGAATACGTAAAAGTTTTGTGGTAATTTTTGTACATGGTAGACTATTTTCAGCAATGCAACGTAGCATCATCAAAAGGCTAACCTACTAACCAACCGTTATTTATTGTGATAAATACACAAGAGATTACTCGCTGATTGCATGGAGTAGCTATCTTGGAGCCTATAGTTTACTTTACTAATAGCATGTGTAGCCCCTAAATAAAGTAGATAGATGTATTATTTATTAGTGTGTATTGCTATTTATAAACATTTATTTTTGATAAGGATTCTCTTTAACATGTTGTTATCATGTCAAAATGTTTGTAGCGAGCAGTGGAGACATTGCCACCTCTGGGGATTCTAAGACAGCAGTCCGAAACAATGAGCAAAGAGAAAAGAAGTCTGGCCCAAAGAAGGATCCATCCATGCTATACAAGTAAAGTGCCCATGTTAGAACGCGTTAATACGCGCTATTTTTTACAAAAGCGCGTATAAACTTGAATGACAATATAAGCTATAAAGCTTAAACTTATGGAAGTAAACTTAAGTTGACATTCGTTTTCTAACGTATGTAAACTTTTAGGAGTATTGAGGGAACTGCGGTATCAAAGGACGTAATGGATCGCATTACACAATTTCAAAAGAAGTTCAAGCACGGCACAATTGATGTATGGTGGTTGTATGATGACGGTGGTTTGACGTTGTTGCTTCCATACATAATCAACACGCGAGCAAACTGGGCTTCTTGCAAACTTCGCGTTTTTGCGTTGGCTAATCGTAAGGATGAATTAGATGATGAGCAGCGAAGGTAATAATGGATTACATCACAGAGTAAAAATATATTATTGGTGGACGGTATAGATAATACAACTCTGCTTTATATTTTAGGATGGCTGAGATGCTGGCAAAGTTCAGAATAGACTACTCTGACCTCATAATGATACCTGACTACAACAAAAAGCCACAGGAGAGTACGGTGAACTATTTTGAGAGCATTATTGCGAATTTTAGAAGCGAGGGCAACGGAATGAAAGGTAAGAGCTACACAGACGTTTTTTTAGCTTTCAATTCCAAATGACAACATCTTTTCGGCAGTGCAGTGTTGGTAATTGTAATGATATAATACTTTACAGCGGGGACGTATATTAGTGAAACGGAATTACTAACGCTGAAAGACAAATGCAATCGGCACATGAGACTAAGGGAGTTAGTTTTGGACAATTCACGGCGGTCAGATTTGGTTGTTATGTACGTAAGCTTGCATTTAGTAATTTTATTGTGTCCAGCAAAGTTTTGGTGTGTACTTATTTTTTTACTTTCTATTTGTATACAGGACGTTGCCTATGCCCAAGAAGGGTATTGTGTCAGCCCCGTTGTACATGGCTTGGTTGGAACTCCTCACTTACGACATGCCCCCATACCTGTTGGTTCGCGGAAATCAACAATCCGTTTTAACCTTTTATTCATAATAATAATATTTTAGCAAACGCGCATGTTCATTATTCAAGTAGTTTTGGAAATCGGAAAACATGCAAATTAGTTCCTACCTTTGGGAACGGTATGGTTCCTTATCAAAGTATTCAGTATTGTCCTGTTTCGTTCAAGAATCTCTTCCAAAGTATCTGTAGTTTTTGCTCGTTTTTTGAGAGACGGTCATATACTGAGAGCGGGGTTTTCATACAAAACCGACACAAAGACATTTAGATATACAAATATATATTTTGGTTCGCATCCGTTGAAATTACAAAGCAAATAAATTGCGTATATTAGCAGAATGTCGTTTTTGCTCTGTATCGAATTCTACAATACGAGTACTTACCTATATATACATAGTTTGCAAGTATAGAGGTTTGTATTTAATGTAATTATTCCACATGCTGTAGTTTATTTTTCTCTATTAAAACGGTGACCATAAACATAATTGAATACATAAAATTTATAGGTATTAAGTTTATTTAATTTAAATCTTTAAATATTATATAAAGCTACATTTTACTTGTATATACGATTATTTCAATGCCTGGTATTTTAGCAGTTATGGGGCTAAAATTGACATGTATTAACAGCAAAACAGTGTATAAACCTAATATTAACTGAAAATGTAATACGATATGATTTCTTAACAAAAAAGCAACGAACTGCGAGGAAAATGTCCAAGTTGCTGAAAAATTGAAATGATACTTAAAAAGACTTGTTTTATCAACCCTGTACATTCCGTATTCTTGAAAAATACATCCAAAAAAATTTTCAAGAAAAAGGAGTAGGCATGCTTTACGAGTGTATTTACTGTAAAATGTACTACAAATGCCTAGTGTAAAGTTTAGTACTACGACGTTTCCTGTCAACTTTACTTACTATCAGGTAAGATTTTACATTCACCAAAAAATGCTGAAAGAAGTACCGTTTATATTTACGATGAAAAAACCGGGTTCCGGTTGTTTATTTACTTAACATGCTAACTAATTTTTGGCGTAGTGGAGTCGTGTACTTGAAATGAAATGTTCAGTTAGTTTTGAAAATATAGCTTTATCTTCAGTTGAAAATGTCGTTATCATTATATTATATATAGCCGTTCATCGGTAGTACGTATACAAATGGTAGTATTATTATCGGTTGTTACAATTTTTGTTTCGTTAATTTAACTATTCTTTTAAATCACCAAAAATTCTTTCAACTGAGATTGACCAATTGTCCTTCCAAGAATAAACAAAAATCTTTGCACAAACATCTTTCTATATTTTTTGGACTGTCCATCTAATTTCTACCAGGTGCATTTTTGAACCTTGAAAAAGTTTCAATTAAATTCTAATCTTTTGGCCGTAGGTTAGTCCCAATGTCTCTCACAAATTTCATCTGAAATTAGCAAAATGAGTGTGTTAGTATTTCCTAAATTAAAAGCAAGATTTTGTTTAATGATAAACAATGCGCCCATGTATTGCGCCAATTACCACTGCACTGCACATGTAAATTATTTGACTTACCTGCTGCATCCTCCCGTTTTACGGTCCTTAAGACTAAATTTAAAATTCCAAAGGTAGCCTTCCTTCCGTTAATTTCTTTCCAGGTATCTAACACGTCTCTGTACGCTTCCGCGGAATGAATATCACCCTTCAGAAATTTTTGTGTTGTGGAAAACATTTCCACAGGATCTATGCCTAGTCCTTCATAGAAGGATTTCCATTTGAGCGTATCGGTTTTCAAAATCTTGACAAGGTCATTGAAATGGCGTCTCTCAACTCCAAATAAAAATGAAGAATAATCATGTTACCTTTTTATTTCACTACTCGCTACAAATATTTTTCAAGTCTCGTATATAAACAAAATGCTTTATTGATTGTTTTTGTAATAAATTTTATTTGTTTACACCATTCCTTGTCGGTTGTATGGCGGTTTACAATTTTTTTGCAAGAAACTAAACATGTCTATATGAACTAACCTATTTTATTCGGGTCAACGTTCTTCCGAACGCCATTTCCATTAAAGAACGTTTTATCTTTTCCCTCGGACGGTGTGATTGGTGACATGGGGGATGTTGAATTTGACACAGATTCAATCTTATAAACTAAGTCTCTATAAATATTTTGTACAGCGGATTGACTCATGGCGTTAACTAATTCTCGCGTTGCTCCGGGTCTACACACGGCACCACCAATAAATGATTTCAATAAATTTTATACATAAAGCGAAAATTATTATTTCCAATTATTTTCTCAATTTCCTTAAATGTTATGCAAAATGCTCAATAAACTATACCTGGTGCATATCATATTCAATAGCTTCACAGTCCTGGATTTTCCAACAAGTTGAAATATCTCAAAATCTTCTTTCTGAGATATTAAACCTTGTTTCACCAAATAATCTCCAACATGTTTGTAGTTTAAGTCCTCAAGAATGTAGGCCCTTAACTCGGCCAACGCGTGATTTTCTTCCATGCTGACACTGACCAATAACAATAATGTAGTAGCAAACCTCAAACAAATTACAATCACAACCAATCTTCCTGAAGGCCGAAGCTTGCGTTGCTTTAACTTTAAAGATCAAATCACGTTCCTTGATCACACAAAAACTTGTTTACTTTAACCGTAACTGAGTCACTGGTCGCCAAATCGCATTTTCAACACCAACTTTTTATCTTTTGGTTCAGAGATCGATGGGATTATTTCTCTCGACTGCGTTTTATCATATAAACTGACTACTTGTATTTATGACACAAAGGAGCTCACGCAACGCCAAATTTTGCTGCCACGCCGCAGTCCTTTGAGGAATGTTCTTCAGAACAAAAATAACGCAAAACAAGTATATATATTTAGCCAAATCTCTCTCTCTACTTATGTAGATGATGGATGGTCGTTAGTCTTTCCTGTGTCCTGTCCCAGGCTTGAGTACACATTCTATACTGTAAGCTTCACGTACCCCGCGATCATTATCATCAGCGTCGTTATTCTCTGAATTGAGAGAAAAAAGTTTGGGTGTAAGCACGCTAATTGCTAGTGTCTGTGTTTAACTAATCGTAAACGGGAACAGAGAGCGAGAGAGATGTGATATGCGAAATGCGACAAAGTGAACTTCTCTTTCTGCTTTGCCGTGTTGTTGTCGTTTTTTTTTGGAAAATCTTACTCACGTATCTTACACACAGACATCATCATCATTACCATCGTCATATATTACATCGTGGCTTTCTAAACCTCACGGTTTTTCTGGTACTCCTCACTTGTCTCTGCATTGTTTTGTAAGCTCTGATGTGTGTATTATTTTACAAGTCATAATATTATCTATTATAAGGCGGCAGTTATTTGTACCAACCACCAACATAACATTCATTGTACAACTCTAGCTTTTTGGGTGGATTGCCAAAATTATGATTTTTTTACACTTTCTTGACACATCTCTTTCCCTGCCGGCCTGCTTACAGCAAACATAACCTTAAAAATGAAATGTAAAGTAGCAATGCTAGTAATTATTGTGATAACTGGTGACTACTATATTCCCTGTTTCATAATATTACGACGTGTTATCTCTCAAAGGATTATTACAATAATTACGACTTCTTACGACCGCACTTGCGGTATATATTTGTTCATATAGCGTAAAAAGTTACTGCTTTTGGAATTAGTATGACTGCATTTTTAACAAATAAATAAACATATGCAAAATCATTTGAATAAATTTTGACATTCCATCCAACCCAGTATTATTTGCTCACAGTTTTTTTTTGCGATAAACCATACCACCAACAGGACACACACAGCTATGGGCAACGTTTTAAAATGCGTACAGTTACAGAATCCTTGGAGCAACGGTTGTATATGGTGTATGTTTGGTGTAATGATAAACATGATATGTTTATGTTATCTGTAGAGAAAATTGACACCATCAGTGTCAGTCACAGAAAAAAGTGATCTGCTGACCTGCTGTTTGCGTTTTGCTTGATGGTGGGTTTGGATTTGCAGTTCGAAGGCGTTTACTACATGAGCTGATATAATGAGACGAATGTGCATAGACGAATGTGAACAAACTTTTATTTGTTCACGACTGGTATAAGTTGTGACGCTTGTCAGTACTTTTCACAATCAGATCACATCATTTGCTGATAAGATGATAAAATGACATACACACGGCGATTGACGGGTTTGCTACAAATGCAAAAGGATATTTGATCCTACGATAAGGTATAAAGTATCCATTTATGAGTATCTTTTTTCTGTAAATTAAAGGAATTTTTTCTGCTTTTGCAATGTTTAAGGAAGACGTCATCCCATCGTTGGAATGTATTTTGCACCAAAAAAATGATTTTGCTGTCTAATTCGTGCGCATTCTTTTGGTGTATGTAGTGAGTGGTGTGAGCAACCTTTTGTGTGATTAAATCACTTGAATGTCAAAAAGTACAGAAAAATATGGTGCAATTTTTTAGAATGTTCTGTGGCTGATCATATTTTTATGACCTTCAAATAAATTTATAGAGATTCTGATGAGGGGAGGTTGCGGCTGTGATCATAATATAAGTTCCTCTGCATCATGGTCATCATGCCGTAACGCCATTTGTGCAAGTTAAGTTTTTTATATGCCTTGTAAATCAAAAAGTTTTCATGGGATTATGAATGTTGGCAAATTAAATTTCGAGTTTTTAAGAACGCAAAATGTATGTTATAAACAAATTGAAAATTGCAGAGCGTGAGCATTATAACTTTTGACAAAAGTGATCAGCGGTCATATCACTTGTATTTATGTCTTCCTATATGTATCTGTATTGTATTTGCGTTGTTAGTATTATAGATTGTCTATAGGACTTTTAGCTTGATTTCTACTTCCTGGAGTTCTCTCAAAGTCATCTCAATTTCAAGATTTTATGAAATATAACTGTCACAAAGCGGAAATGCAAAAATAATGAGTGCAAATGTATAAATATATTTGAGTTTAATTGTGTCTATTTTTACCAGTGAATTTTTTATATGCATACTGTCTGCTTCATCTATCGCCAATGTGTTAATAGTCTTTTTTCAAAAAGTTTACTTTGGCATGGTTTAACAAGAGACAAAAATAATTTACATCTCTGCTTCCG
>JAHZNB010000293.1:0-39191 GCA_027744295.1 Callyntrura guangdongensis | reverse complement strand
TTCTTTCCTTTTAAGATATTTCTTCCATGATGGCGGCAGCAAGCCACGAATTGTCATCACAGGGATAACTATATAACAGTGGGGAATGCTGGTAAAAGCTCGTATAGCTCTCACTTCTTTCTCTTCTTTCAGGCTTACCATGAAATCACAACTATCTTTTATGTATTCCTTTGAAAGTGCTACTACTAAACAATCTTTTTTAAATTTTAAGTATTTTCTAACATTTTCCTCGATTTTTCGTAAAAAAGTCAGTATTGAATTGAGTTCGCAAAGAGAACTTACTTGAAAGGCACACTTTATTCAAATGCCACTCCATAAGTAGAAGTAAACGAAAGAGAAATAATATTGTAATTTGAACATGAAACGAAACCATAATTAAATTACAACGTAAACAGGAGTAGCAGGTAGCATGTACATGCAAATGCCATCCATAATCCTACCTCCAATCCAATTTACCAGCTAGCATTGCATTGAAAACACAGGTTGATAAACTGTAACTGTACGTATTCACCAGATACTACGATTCATGTCTTCATTTATCAACCTCCCGAGTTTTAAAGTGGGATGCCTCACCTTACTTGATAATTTACACTACACGAACTAAATGATACGCATGCACGCACCCCATGGGACCTGGAATAACAAGCGATCATTTATAAACCTCCCGAGTTTTAAAGTGGGATGCCTCACCTTACTTGATAATTTACACTACACGAACTAAATGATACGCATGCACGCACCCCATGGGACCTGGAATAACAAGCGATCATTGATGGTTGGAGTAGGCTAAAACATTTTGTACACTTCAACTAAACTACTCAAATGCATTGCACGAACTCTCAGCCACTTACAAAATAACAAAGACCAATATGCAGTAATTGCACGATCAAAAGTGTTATTCCCTTCCTGGTCACCGGTTGGTTTTGTATTCGTTAACGCAAAAAAAAACTAACGAGGCACTAGGGAAAAATGGAGAAGCTTTGTCGGGTGCATTCACACGAATCGACACTTCTGACCCAAATTTTTTTGTAATGTCATTTCTTGTAACGTAAAATTATGCAAAATGCAGTTGTTAACAGTTCATAACGGGTTAGGTAATAGTCAAGCTTATTCAATTATGAAAGGTACACATTGAGCACACGGATATAAGAGTGAAACTTTCGAGTCAATAAGAAACCATTTTCCTGTGTGGAATTCGTATGGGCCCAATTTTTTTTATACATGCTTTCTCTTATCCATAAGAATAGGTCTAAATTGTATAGATGTATCATCTGAGTGGAAATATTAAACATTTTCCAGTGTGTTATACTGTAATGAATGACTAGCAAGAAAAATAAGTGAATTTGAGAGGAATTTTAATAAATACAGAATGAATGCAAACTTACCATCGGACACGTAAACTAGCACAGTAGAAGGTTTTGTGTTGGCTGCTTTACACGTAAAATTCCCTGCAAGGAAACAAAATATTCAACATAAAATTACTCGACTACTTAGGTGTTTGTGCGGGACAATGTTTCCTATTGTGCGTATTATTAAGCTACTTGCTAAATTGCTAAAACTGTTCACAATCACGATTTAGTTTGCTAGAGTGAAACTTACCCGTATGTTGTGGTCCAGCTGACGGAATTATTAGTCGGGAATGTGTATGAATGCCGGGCTCTGTATGAATACTAATACCAGCTCCGTAATTTCACCATTTGGCTGTTGTGATACCAGTACAGATATTGTGATGTTTGGCGTGGGCTCTGCAAGAAAGAAAAATCCAAAATTGCATTACATATAATACATATAGGTAACTTAATTACTATTACGTTGTTGTCATGTATAGTTTGTTGATTCAGACTTATAACAGCACTATCAACTGCATTTGATCTCTACATCTTTCATACATTTATATGGGGACCCGCCCAAGTTCATATGAACCATAATCGTCTTTAGAATTTAACGATTTGCAGTCATGCTGCAGCTTTCCTATAAAATAGATCTTTTTACGCAGCACTGCCTGCAATTTTCTCATTTAATTTTGCCTGAACAAACTTGTGGAATTTGCATCTGTGACATGAAATTTTTATTAGAGCGCCCGGAATTTCTTCCGTGAGGAGGATAGCGAAATAAAAAAAACCCAGTTCTTTCTGTACAGTTACAAGAACATTTCTTTTAACATCCAAAAAGACCCGGTGACCGAAATAATCTTCTGTGTTCTTTTTTTGTTCCTGATGGCAATGGGCAAAAAATGACTACCGCCACAACTTGTTACACAATCATCTTTTTCCTGGCAAGTCGGTAATACGGCTTTAGTGTGTTTATACTATAGCAGGTATTAAAACACAAAAAGTCCTTTTTTCTGTTGGGTAGGCTTTTCACTTGGTCGGCAATGACTATATACGCGTTTGTAGCTTTATTAACCTCGGTACAATTTTTTTTTATCTACCGCCAGCTTCCTCTTTTTCCAGTTCGCCAGGTCCTGTTGCTGTCCACCAAGAATGAAAAGGAGAAGATTACGTAGTACAAAGCTGTATGTGGATTGTGGACTGAAGAAACGAGTACAAACTGGAGAAATCTTGGTGTAAGCATATCAAGAAAAATGTATAAGGGTGTTTACGGCACAGGAGAAAATTATATCACTGGAAGATCATCGATTGTTGTACCAGATACGAGCGCGGCCCAAAAGATTTAGCTCACCTAGTGGTGATACTGACTTGTTCTTTATTAGAATTCTGTTCATTCCTCTGAAAGAGCACGTGGTAGACACTAGAAATGTGGTTGATATCTGACACAGTGGAATTGAGAAACTGTCCTTGTGCAAAAGACCGTGGTGAGAGTGAGAGTATATCCTGATAAAATGTAGTTGAATATAAACCCCAGGCGGCGACATACATGACAATGTTATACGAAAATACATACATTTAGGTTGTTTTAAAAGAAATTTGTTCGTGATGACAGCCGTTGAATAAATAAGAACACGTGGTAAGTAAAGTGCAAGATGTGACTGCTTTCACACCAAAGAAAAGAAACATTTCATATTTTGGCAAGTTTTGAACTACACATTATTTTGTCTGTAGGCGGTATAAGAAAATTCTTTACAAGGACAGATGCACAAGCTGTCAGTTGTAAGCGAAAGAATGTTTTTGAGTGAGTTTGGACGCAACCTGTAGCAAATATTGGTCCCCACAACGCGGGTGACGGACTAAATTGATAATTATTATTGCGATCTCTGAACAACCTTTGCTCAATCCTCGACGTCAAAATTAAACCTTTCTTAATCTCTCCTTGTAACTGAATGGCAATGTACCAGTAATGAAGATAAAGGCTGCGAGGAAGTTGTTCATATTAGGTATTTTTAATTTGTGACCATTTCCCATTTTGCCCCTTTTGTAATTAAAATAGGCATTGTAAAATGGAAACCTTCCCTTGAAGAAGACGGAGGACTTTCATGTTGCGACTTTGAATTAAAACTATCTCCGCACTCATGTGCCATTTTTGTAGCGCAACTAATTTTGAATTTGTGCACCACACGTTTCTTCCTTAGTGATAAAGTTTTTTTTAAATGAGATTCTGAAGAGAGTAAAATCGGGTTAGTGGAGCAGGTTTTTGAAGCACTTTTCCCTTCATCGTCAAGCACTTATAAGCTGTGGTGGAGTTAAGTAGGAGATTATTGTAATAGTTAGTTAGATACAGTTGAAATGGAGCGTTGTCGCTCTACTCTACTTTGTACAATCCGCTCTTCTGAGAAAGAAGCAATTTTGTAATTGAAGTGGAACATCTCTTCAATGACGTACTCTGCCATACACAACTCGTTTTATCTGGATACCTGTCAAGTGCAAGTCTACAAAAAAGTTGGTTTGTACTACTTCACGTTGCGCTGAAGTATGACGATGGATAGCTTGGTTAGGATATATGGAAAAGAGAATACGACAAGTTTTCACTTTTATTTCCTTCACTTTTCAAATAACTCATAACTTTTGTAGAAGTGGATGAGAACACTAATGCTAGCTATTTGGCATGGTGGGTGTATAAAAGAGTTCAAGGAAGGTTTTCATTCCTTTCCCTTCCAAGTACAGAGTTGCCAGTGCCACTAGAGGGAACGCACAATTTGTGGTTGACTGGACATTATCTTTACTGCCAAAGCAAACACGGTTGGCGTTTAGCATTACGTGAGGTTTAGAATTGAATGGTCTCAGACCGTCACCGAAAGACGAATCATTTTTAGAATTTTGATGAAGGGCATGTCTATATACACATATTATATGTCCTAAAGTGGAAGAAAAACAAACAAAAACGAAAATATTATTTTTCTCTGAATTCCCAACTGTTCATCAGCCATTAATTTAATGAATGCATCCTTCTCCATAATATGCACTTGAGGACAGGAACAAAAAACGAGCTCTTTTTCTATGAGATATTATCATAAAATATCATTGGCTGTTTTACTTCATGTTTAATACACTCCTGCTGAGTTGGCGGTTGTCTTTCTTTTAGGCAGACAGTAGCAAAAAAAACTTTTACTACTTGTTTTAAAGTTTTTCATAACACTTAATTTACTTTGTCAGCTAGTTTTGAAGAACCCAAAAAGTTGCGAAAATAGAAAAAAAAGGATCACAAAATTGTCCGCTGGTACCTTTTGGACCGCATAGCACAAACGGATCCACGGATCTAGCTATTTAAGTCACAAAATGCTCCAACGTAAAACCCAAATTGACAAAGAGACAGAAAGAGAGAGAATTAGGAAAAGGAAAAGTTTTATGTAAAGAAAATTAGAGCGAGTCCCTTTCGACATCAAACAAAAATTCGAGAAGAGAAAAGAGTGAAAGCTGGCATTAGTTTGAGAGTGTGCATGCAGGTTATATAGTATACCAGGTTATGATGTAGTATAATATCAGTTTAAGTATAAGCTTGTATATTTATGTGCTTTTCAGGGAGAGAATAATTTTTCATCCATCTTGCATAACTACTGAGTCGGTACTGACAATCAAAACAATTGTAGTACAAAGTAAAAGGTAGTCAGTGTTGCAACGACTCACAGCAGTGTTATTAGTTCATTAGACTAAAATCCTTTGTAATTTACAAATGCCTGAGGAAGTAAAATGATTTTTGGAGTTGTCGTTTCAACATAGTATGTTTACTTCAAAAGGTAGTTAGTGATGTGATAGTTTTTTTCTCGGCAGAATGAAATTTTCTGACAGGTGAACATTCCGTTTGGCGGTGCAAACAACACAAAGTCTGGTTCTCCAAAAGAAAATAAAAACTCTATAACGGACATACTAAAATATAGTAGTATAAAATAATTCATTAGTGATATGCCAACCACCCCAATGCTTTTTTCGTCCGGGACTCATTCATAACTTAGACCTAATTGTTGCAGTAAATCAGCTTGTTATTATTGACGAAGGGAATTTTAAATTTTTGGTCAGTAGTTTTTTGACCGGTGATACATAAGTCAAATGTGCGTCACGCTTGTGAGTGTATTTCTATGTCAGATACGTTTTTTGAGTGTCATAATCATAATGTAATTTTAAAAGAAAAGACAAAACAGGTTTTTGACCCGTTTATCGTTTCGGACAGCTGAAGACTATACAATGGTGTTTATGAAGGTGGGAAAGTGCTGACGACGACAAAAATTGAATTTAAAAAAGTATGAAAAGCTGTGGAAAGTTGTACTTTCTGGATATTCCATTTTATTTGTGTAAATGCGATTATGCGATGGCACTATAACAGGGTTGGTTGTATGTAAAGAAGTAGTAGTTGGCTTGGCACACAAGGAACACCACAAGGACGGTTGTTTGAAGGTGTCGCAGTCACGAAGCTGCTAGAACGCGTTGGTAAAAAGCACATATGTAGTATATCCACCTTTTTTACACATGATTTTTTTAACACAATAACGACAAAATTTCGACAAAATTGACTCTCCTGTGTCTATATGTATGTACTATTTATTCTTTCCTCTGTCGTTAAGATGAGTATACTATACACACACATTATTCAATCATTTCGTTCCGCCAAAACAAAAAAGTGAAAAAGTGAACAAGAATTTCCAATTCAGATCTCGCCTTCATATCCCTTTGCATCAGCCTCCTCCACACAGAAACATTTTATTCGGCTCTGTTTGTCTCCAAATGAGATCGTTTGTTACACCGAAACAAGTAACAGTGTAAGTGTGTATACCATGTATTTGCCGCTTTGTCACCGATGTTGGTCTGGTCGCACATATTTACAACATAAAGTTACGTGTCTACTTCCTTTCGCGCGAGCCCGCACACACATACTATTTACCTATTACAACTTTCTACCCCTTTCCCTTTTACCCCTTAATTCTTACTGTCACGTCTTCCCATTAGAAGTCCGATAAGGTCAGGAGGAAACGTGACTCAAGTCTTAAAATGACTTGACTGGGCATTAGAAATGACCTCCTGTCAACGGCTCAACTGAAATTGACTTTAGACTTTTTTTGGAAAAGTTGCCTATGTATTATTAGAATACAAAAATAGCTGTCCGCATGTATGCAATAGCAACCAAGATATAGGCTGGTGAAAACTGAGTGCTATGTTGTGTAACTTTACCATATCGAATGTAGGAAGTGACTGTGACGTGAAATCCCATACAGGCATTGCATTCCTTATTCCTGCCTAGCCATGTGTCACGCCAATTTTCCGTTTTAGCTCATTCGTCTCTTTCCCATCCTTCCTTGTGCATCACATGCACTAAAATAAAACTTTAACCAATGCCAACACCACCATCGGCAAATAACAAAATATCGCCAACAGTACACACACTCAGTTACTAAAAGTGTGTGCATCTTTTTTTGGAGAAGGAAAGAGGAAGTTAACAATAAGACTAACCTATCATGACATTAAAGTATCCAAAGCTTGTTCACGTGTAACAATAATACATATTATATAGCCTCTCTACCTATGCATACATTTTTTCTGTCTTTTTACTTCATTCTTTAGACATTCCCATTGTTAGTTCATTCACATTTACCCGTAAACACTTGGGGACAACGGAAAAGAGGCTAACGTGAAGGCACATATTATAGTACTCACATTATCGTAAGATAAAAAGCCCAAAGTCAATACAAGTTGTCAAAGACTTTCTCTTTGGAAATAAAATAAGTATCCACGTACGTGCTAAGACGACCACACTTATTACTCCTTCTTGCGCATTACATTTTTATGCCTTCTTTTTATACACGCTCACAGTACAACGATGTTCTCATATTTGTTGGTATGCAAGTGCACACTGCTTAACAGCAAATCTGGTGATGTTCCTGAATAAAAGTGTACCAGCAAACCAAAGTAACATTGTGCGGACATAATAATAATGGCAGATTTATAGGGTGTCTTCATCCCTATAAATTCTTTTATTTTTCACCACAACAAGGCAGTCGTTGTTGCGTCCCCCTTTTTTTCTTTTCCAACTTCCTCCCAAATTCTTACCCTAGACACCATCATCATCATCCTTGTTGGCGGTGGTATTACTGCACTGCATTTTGGATTTCTTTTTCGTCGTTCTTTTTTTTCTACTCGACGTCGACTTCAACTAGTCAAAAAGGAGCTGGAATACAAAATGAATGCTACTTCGCGGCTAATAACTGCTAACAAACGAATCAAACAAATGTTTTTTCGTTCCTTCTTCACCGAGAAAGAATAGGAGCATGTTAGCGGCACGAACCGGAGAAGTGGCAGTGCAGTCTTTGTTGTGTGTGGTGCTACATGTTATTGTTGCAGAGAATAAAAGTAAGAAAGAGTAAAAACTGAAAATGTTTCCCATAACACTTAGATTGAGTACTGGGTTTAGAACTTGAACGGGGTATAATTCTCAAACGTCGTATTTATACATTTTGCTTTAAGTATGCCGTACATTTAGTGGTAGTATAAACATTTTTCTACATTACAATGACAAACTGTGGAGAGTACACTGTACCACTATGGGTAAAAACGTATATGCTCAAAGAAAAGGAAACGTTCTTTCTTTCCTATTTTTTGGCTGGGTTAAAGCTATTACTGCCACTTCCGCTCACCAGTCAGTTTGCCGCATGAAAAAGTGGAGAGACGCGGCTGCTGTTGTTGGGTTGGACGCTATTGTGCCGCGTGGTCCAAAGTCCATATTATTCTCTCATCGCCCAAAGTACACTGCAGTTATTTTACTAAAAGGGGAAAATTGACAAAACAGCTAAAATACCATAATCACTCAATTTTTCAACACAATTTTGCTACACTTGTCAAACAAACATGAAACGTTTGAAGAAAACGATGGTGCAGCAGTTTTGTAAAAGAAATAATCAGAGGAATAGCTTTTTGAAGTGTGTGTGCTTTGAAGGAGGAAGGAAAATGGTAAAAGGAAGGGAAACTTCTTTCAAATTATTTTTTTTACTTTAACCAGGACACCAAAAGTGGAACCAAACTCGGTGTTACAATTACTGTCAAGTGATAGATAGGTATAATGATTTGTTGCTAGCCTTTTTCGAGGATAATAACCCCAGTCAGTAATACCATTTTGTTCTTTAAAAACACTGTAACAATGTTATCTTTTGTTTTTCCTCATATTTTTTGGTCATATATTGCTTCAAATTATTCCCATATCTTTAGTGAAATATGTTCGATCTATAGGAAAAGTGCATATAAATGGGCTTTAAGTGAAATCCAAAATCAGCGGAAGTTGTTGACCGTAGTCGTATTTCACAATAATGGAAAATCCGTGGCAAAACTTGTGCCTTTCCCCAATTTGAGCATCTTAGTACTTTTTTCTCTAAAAGAGGCAATTTAATGCATTGGTAGATCTTTTGAGAGTGGTAAAAAAGAAGAGAGTAAAAAGGGCGAAAATATGTTCAAGAAAAAATTCCTAACTTTTAAGCCAATAATTTACGCCATCTCAAGGGAAGAACGTGCTAAAGTGAATGCTGAAGGTGGACGCGGCGGTAAAGTACACAGTTTACTCCCTTTGCTCTATTTTTAGCAATCTAACAAGGAATTTTTATTCTGTGTAGAGTGCTCTATGTACATAATGTTGTATGTAATATATCTAGAGTGCTCATAAATTCACGAATATACTGACTGACGCTTGGGGGCGGAACCCATGTACATAAATAGACATATAGGTGCATATCCATACGCTCATGTATATATTCAAAGTGTAAAAATCTTCACCAACGATGAAAGTCAACCAACCGGTCAACTGGTACAAAGGAATGCGGGAAACTGTATAAACTCCTTTGCGTAATACAAGGCAACACATGTCCACCAGCAAGAGTCCACTAGGGAAAAAATTAGGAAAAGGGGGAAACGGCGAGATGAGAACGACATGAAAGTTGGGGGAACTAAAAGGGAAACGATTTAATTTCATTCACCGTATCAACAGCACCATCAACAAACAAATGAGCTGGGGCAAATGCAGAAGTTGCGTCGTTGTGCGTAAGTGTGTGGCTACGTTCCCGTTGATTTAGTTTTCCACATACCTAATCGCGAGGTGCACTTCTTCTAATGAATGATTAATGGTATAGATCTATAAAAACGCGGTAGAGTGCATACACAAGGAAAGAGAAAATAGAACCCCGTACCGCATTGTGTAAATCGATTTTTCTCTTCTTTTTTTTAACTTTTCTTGATGTTCAGTGCCATTGCCATGTTGCGTAAGTTAAATAGTTCCATCAAGCGGCCAACAACAGCTTAATGGTAAGCCGTCGTCCCCATGAATGAATGAACATATGTATAACTTTGCTCCTTTTGTTGGGTAAAGGAAACCGTGTTCTAACTATTATTAGCCTCTTGACTAATGGCAAATAAAAGAGGTGGAGACTGGAAGATAAAGACGAGGAACCTTCACTTCTGGTTCTACTATGCGGCTTGCACCTTAATCTCTCAAAGTCTTTGCTCACTTTTTAGTGGAATCTAAAAGCCTTTAGGTATCCTTCGCAGGCAGCCGAAAAGAGAATACTTTGTATAGAAAAGCCAAGGCAGAGATGGCGATGGCAGCAAACCATAAACGGAAGAACCCTGACAATAAAAGGAAAGCAATGATGATGATATCATGTATATACCACCCAGGCATCAGGTTACGTTGAATTCAACATAACCCTCTGTTTTGTGCAGCATCTTTCTTCTAGAGTGAAGAAAGCTACTGACGATGTATGAAAAAGCCGAGATTCTCCTTCCTTGCAGTGCGGAAATGAGCTATCGTTGAAAGTTAAAAGCACAATGAAATAATACACACTTGAAGAGTGCATCGGATTTCCGAAGGCTTTCTTGCATGATCATAATTTAGCTACCACCGTCGGTGCAACATCCTTACAAGCCTTCCAACTAGATATAGTATCACGTCCGTCTTTCACTGTCGGGAAGGAATGTGCATACGGTAGATAAAATGAAGAGAGATTTCACATGACGATAAGACGCTTTACGTTCTTAAGTTGATGATGACAGATGGAAGCTTCTGCTGCTTTTCCTCTCGCTAACTTATGCACCACTGGTTCTTCTGCAGAGAAAGTGGGATTGCCGTTTACAAAGAGAGGATCTCTATAGACTACAATATGCCACTGCTGTTTTGGGTAAAAAAATGTTTTTTAAAACTTATTTTCAATGAAAAGTAACAAGCAACGTGAAAAGTTATCGTTATCTCAAAGGTACATGTATAGAGTCAAGTCAAGCGGAATATTGACATACTGCGAGTGAGTGCTTATTTTATTCTCGTTCAATGTCACATTAAATAACTGACTTTCTATCAGTTTTTTCCGTCAAAATAAACTTTAGTCAGCGTATGTAAATATGCACAAGTGTATCTTTAAATTATTTACGGAAATTTCAATACCAATACCGCCATTCAATTCACCTCATCATGTGCACCATCAATGTATGAAAAGGTCAAATACAC
Organism: Callyntrura guangdongensis; assembly: GCA_027744295.1. NCBI lineage: Eukaryota > Metazoa > Arthropoda > Collembola > Entomobryomorpha > Paronellidae > Callyntrura > Callyntrura guangdongensis. The sequence continues at coordinate 28,328 of JAHZNB010000293.1, read as the reverse complement.
ACATTTTATTGATTACACTTGTTATTGTGTTGTTATTTGTTGAAATTGAAAGGCATATTATTAGGCCAATGAAAGATATTTCATCTAGTGTTGATTTTAGCGTGTTTGTCCGTCCTTCCTGTCCGTCATCACTCTACAGGCTAGACGCTTCAGCCGATTTGGTTCAAATTTGGCACACAGGTGCCATAGGGTGGTGGCATCTCTGGGATATAATTTTAGCAAATTTGGTCGACCCCCGGGGGGCTATTTGGGGGGTCAAAAATTAAACTTTAACCAAAATAGCTGAAATTTTGTACTACCAGGTCGGCTGATAAGCCAAATTATCAAGTTTTTATCAATTCAATCAGCTTGTATCAATACAAAACCTTCATCGGCGTCTCTATACAGCGATTAAGCCAGTTTATTTGTATTTGAGTGGTTTCCCCTGATGTATAACAATGCCAGTTTGATCTAGCACAAGAGTAAATACAAGCAAAATTGACTGCGGAAATAATAAACTTGAAAGGTTGAACTAAAAACATCCTATCGGCTCGGTTGACTTGAAACCGATTACATCTTTGTGAGGTCATCATTTTCCTACTATGCTTTATACGATCATTATATTTTATATATTTTTGATCATTATCAAAATGTATTACTACCATGCATTACAGTAATAAAGTTGTTGGTATTCTTACGTTTTCAATGATGCACACAAGGCTGATCACAGTCCCACGTTGTACATGATATTCCTTGGCTCCCAGTATGTGAGCTTGAGGTTCAAGTACATTTAGATTGAAGAGATGAGATATTATGCCTTTTACGCTGGACACCTGTAAAACACCATTAAAGTTTTATGAAAGTTTTTAGGAAATACATTTTAATAATAATTGTAATTTTCGAATGAAAAGGGCATAAAATGTTCTACGAAAAGCGACTCTAATGTATTTTTAATAGGGTCGAATTAAAGGCTTAAGAAACAACTGTGTGTTAATTTGTTACAAAAGACTTGGGCACAGTACAACTAGCTTAAGATTATTACACTTGGAGATATACACTCTACGTAAACAAGAGTACAGGAGCAAGTTACTTTTAATCATAAGTCACATTTTCCTGTAAATGGTAACTGAAAAATTTCGCCCCAGCTTAGAGCAGTCTCATTTTCACAGTAGTAGTTCCCCAAACTGCCTGCAAAATTTATTGCCAATGAAATTACAACGCTAAAAGTTGATAAAGTTGGTAGGTTGAAACGAGGATGATGGCTTGATGACTTGTGTTCTCGGTATAAATTGCCCTCGTAAAATGAAATTGTACAAAAATATGCTCCACTATGCAAATCAAAATTGCCGGCTAACAGGATTTGTTATGAATGGCTGTAGACGAATGGATCACGGCCAAAACAAATGACACACAATTTTGGCTTATCTTGATGTTTATTTCCTTCGCATTCTTCGACCCATCCCATTTTCGATTATTTCATTTCTCCAAAAACCCACCCCATTACAGTATATCATTCCAAGCAGCCAAAATCTCTTGACTACGCTGTTCTGCCTGTTCTACAACAGCGCGGGAATACAACCACGGTCGTATCCTCTGGATGAAAAAATAGCTCCAGTGTGAGGGGTGTAAGGAGTAGGTAACCTGTTTTACAACTATAAAATCGCGTTGTTTTTTAGAATTATAAAAAATGAGAAAAGCAAATGATGAAATATTGGGGGTTTACAACGGAGTGTGTAGTGTAGGATATGGAAGCCTGTACCCGCGGAAAATCCAATGGATCAAAATGGATTACTGAAAATGAACAATGGGATGATTTAATGGCTCAGCAGTTTCTCGTTTTCATTTCGAGATAATTTTTTTACTGTACCACGCACATACCACCTTGGATTCTCGGATATGTGTATAATATGTATATACATGTAGGATTCTTTTGTAGTAAAAATGTGAAACGAGAAAAAAAGTATATTAATCGGAAGGGAAGTGAATGGTGTTACATTTTATAGCAATAAATACACTATTATCGGTAGGTGGTTAGGTCGTTATTGTCGATTAGGCAGTTATCCACGTACCTACACAAAAATGGTATAATACTATTGTTTCACACTGATACTCTCACAAATTGAATCAGATGATGACGTAGTAAAATGGCAAGTAAAATGATATACCAAAGCACGGACCACCAACATGACAGTATCAGATTTGAAATAGAAATCAGTATCATTGATTGTTGGAAATGTACATTTAAGCATAATGGAAGGCATAGACCCTGCCCCACAAATTTCGTAACTAAACATATCAGGAGACCCGAGTCTGCGACAGTACCAATCATCATTACAGCAGCTTCGGCAAGGTTCTTGCCCAATTTATGACTGGTGCCACGTAGTCGTGGGAAGAAGAGAACAGGAAGCTTCTCCACAACGTGACGCACAATGAACATAAAAAAGTTTCAGAGACAGGAAACTCGACGTATATTTTATATAACGCATAGCATCAGTACCTGTACATTCTCTCTCTCTTTTATTTTCTTTCTTTCACTGAACTTATTAGATTTGCAGAGTTTATATGCTTGTCTGCCTTTCTACCTACAATGTAGGTAGATGTAAGTCCTGCATCCTATTGTCTGTCCCATTTCTCTATAACTTAAAAACTTGCTCTCTCAATCAAGACATCCTGAGAGGAATTTATCAGTCTTGTAGGATTCTGCCAGAGTGTCATGCTGCAACCATATATTTTTAACCAGATCGGAACGATTCACCATCGTTTGCCTGGAAGCATTTCTCGACTACACTTTCCCCTACCTCTGCTTAATTATCGATGTCTGTCGAATTGGAAAATTTATGCTTTAGTCGTTCAAAAAGAGTTACTATTGTAGAGCAACGCAGTTCGGTTAAAGAGAAAACATGAATCTGTATAATGTAGAGGCATAAACAAACGCCTTAAACTACAGAGAATAAATCCGTCGCGAAGGATGTGGATGAGATCTTTTTATTGCCAACTATATTAAAACTTGATGAGAAGGAGACACAAATACATAAGTAATAAGTAGGTAGTCATAAAAGATTTATCGGTTTGTTAATGGAAATGGGCATCAAATGACAATATTGGTTTCGTGAAATGCAAAGTCACAAGGTAGAATTACGTGTATGGCATATGGCGATTTGTACGCACTTCTTTCTTGAAAATAAGATAAGATGGCACACAAAACATAAAAAGAAAATTTGCAACATTAAATTAGTTGAGACAGAATAATAGATCGTTAAAGCACGCTGTATTTACAGTCATATTGTTGACGTACCTATGTAAGAAATTCTATTCTACTGAAAAGCCGCTTATGCTATTAATCAAAGTTTTTCGGCGTGCGTCTCATTTTATCGACGTCTTCGATTTCATGTTGTCCTAGGCTAGTCGTAATTTTTGAAGACTTTAATTTCAACATGGTACAAGGATGAATGCTGGAAATTAGCATTTCCTGATATTCAATATCCACGTGTATATGTATATTGTATATTCACGTACTTATTTTGATATAGATGGATTTTCTGTTGGCTGTTATCCATTTCCCCGTTTCGAACCCGCTGGTTCTCTTTTATTAAAACCGCCTAAAACCAGAACATATTAACCGATCTACAAAACTCTCAATTCGTTGTCGAACCCAATTTCAAATTTGTCTCGCTTTTTCACCGAAGATCATGGTTATTATATGTAGGTGGTTCGGTCTTCCTTCGGTTTACGTTAGAGAAAAAAATTTGTCCATGTTGTACCTTGTGTTGTGCTAAGAAAGCATTGCAGCATTTGCAGCATCTTGCAGTTGGTAAAATTAGTAATCCATGCAGATGTCTACTACTTGATTAGAATAATGCATGCTATGGCAATAATTTTATTCAATATTCAACTACCTAAATATGTGCTAAAAATCATAAGCAAGGGACAAGTGTATGAATATCGTCAACATCATGCACGACCAAACCCTTTATCTAGCAGTTACTACTAAACTACAAGCAAAATATACTATATCTTATACTCAATGGGTTGTTGTCTGTAAACTTTAAAATTAAATGGTTTACCTGGCATTCGTAGGTTCCATTGTCTCTTGTCTGGACATACTTTATTACCAAAGTCCATTCGTCACTTCCGTCCACATGATCAATTTTGAAACGTTCGTCTTGAGTGTATACAATGCGTCCATTAGTGAGTACATGCCAGTCTCTTCTTCTTAACCATGATACCTTCAATAATACAAAAACATTAAACATTTTTAAAGGTCGGAATTGTGTTTTTTTGCAAATACTAACGATTTTTTTCTAAATATATGCCAATTTTAATCTACCAACTTGGAACAGTGTTATGAGGTGAACAACATGCAACAACAGATATCTTTTCATACGAAGACGAATAAGAGAGAGGCAAGATCGTAGTTGTTATTTTCGACACAATAAAGCTGATCACATTTGAGACCATTCCAGTTGTCTAAGAATAACTTCCATTACATCCATTTAAGCTTTACTTCCATCCATCGCAAGAATGAAACAAACTACTGAGAACACAAATGAATACATGAATTATTTTTAGCAACACCAATTGTCATCCTGTTTTTAAAAGGCATTCAGCTTAGGTATTTGTTGCTCCAGCTAGCATTTTATCAGGGATTTGTCTAGAACGACGTCATTTAAAAAGAAAAGTATAGTACTTTGTTTTTATGTGAAAGTCATTATGTACTTTGAGCGGTTTTAAACTAAAAACGTAATAACAGTCCTCATGCATACACAGAACAATGAATTTTTACGCAGTCCTTCTAGAGTGTTGTCATAAAACAAAAAACGACATAAAAATTTAACCCTGTTTGTTCTTTCATCAGTAGCTTTTTTAAACTTTCCACCACTAAAAGTAGCGCAGCGCGTTGTGGTCATGTAAAGTAAAAAGTGTAATACTCATTTTTACTTTCACCAGAAAAGTAGTAGTTGGTTTTTAAGTAATAGTGTATCACCGATGTTGTTGCAGTATTATTTAGTAATTTGCTTATATTGTTGCAATTGCTAGCTTGCGTGTTTCTGCATTCTCGTAATGCATTCCTTGTCTATAAATGTGTACCTCTATCAAATAACGCTACACACACGAACACTAAAAGGCCAAAACATTTTTCCCTTGCGTTTGTTTTAACTTTTCTGTTGTGGCTGTCTTCCACCCTTTCGTGTTCACAGGAGACAAAGAACAGAAGAAAGGGAGGTTCTTCCTACTTTCACTTTTGATGATGGAGCACCAATATTACCCACAAAATGTTTGTGTTTGTGCGCGCACTGTACTGTATTAAAGAGTATATCCCTACCAAAAAATTCCACTGCTTACTGGAACAGCATCCATGCATTTATGAATACATAACAATAATGGAGACAATGAAGTTAACGGTACAACGGCCTTCCTGTGCCTTCTTTGCTAGAACAATGTTTTGATGAAGGTATAAATGCACGAAGGTATATTTTGTGGCTCATTTGAGACTTTGAAGATATTTTATAACAACCATAATGCCTAGTAAATAAAAACAGGTTAGATAAGAGTAAAATAGGGTCAAGTTAAGTGGGGAAATATCAGCAGAAAGTACTTGTGTTATAAAATATTCTGTACTACCATTAGCATTACTACACTAGAGGAAGCTGATGATGTAATGTAGTATATAGTTGGATGCATTATTTCGTGTACAGGAATTCTCAGCGTTTCATTTTAATTCATGACTTTGTTACAGGGCTTCTCTTATACCTTAAATAATTCATAATACTACGCCCTCGTGAATTGACTAATGGCTTTTTGAAGCCACTTTTAGACATTGTGTATTCTCATACGCACGTTGATTCTGCTTCAGAAAGCTAGTAATGGAAGCTGTCTGTTGTGCGCGTACAAGAGGAGGAGGAGAACTGGAAAATTAAAGAGAGAACCGCGCACACAATGTATAATGCCGAGCGAGACAAACTACCGTATAATCAAGTACCTAAAAGTTACATCATTCTCTACTTTACTTATATGACCCTTTTATTGCTTCGTCTTTAATATTACAGCTTTTCTAGGTACCTTTTTGTATTTTGGATTTTATTTTAATATTTAGGAACGTGTATAATATTATACAAAAGGAGTGAAGAATGTTTACCAATTTTCTAAATTTTCCCTCTTTAGCTTTTGCTATTTTATTTAAATACGTGCGTTCATGTGGGAAAATGTTAGCACGTAATACTATAATTTAATATAGTTTTGTGGTAGACCCAAAGTATGTTATTATTAAAAGAAACAATACAAGATGAGACGATGAGACGGTTGTAAATTGCCTAGGAAGAATGAATGAATGAATGAATGAATGTCTGATCAGTTTCATTAATTTTCTGCTGAGGTCTTTATGCTAAAATGCTTTAGCGTTAAAAATTTCTTGTGGCAAGGTTTGACCAATGAGAGGTTCCCCATTCATTGAATTCAAAATCAGAAAAAATGTTTAAGTTATGAATACGCTGAGGCAAGTCTGCGACAGTTCATTCAAGCAAACTCTACATTCCGCAAGAATAGTGCCAGAGGACAAGCTGACCTTCATTTGTTGGGTGCTGTTCTCTACACGTCTTCTACATATGTACATTGTACATGAATGATTCAAAAAAGTCACATCTACTGTTGTACTAGTTAGAGTTAGAAGTGTATTTACATTATTTAAGATATAAGGACTGGGTAGACATATTGAACATAGCGTTCACAGTAAACAAATAAACGAGCCAATTATAGGGTTGAGGTGAAGTAGACGATTTCGTGCCATTTTCCAGACAGTGGGTATGTAGTCTCCAAAGTCCATGTAATATTATACGAGGACACTGCAATCACATGCAAAATCAATGAAAAAGAAAAATACACCCTATAGACTATACAGCAAACTTGAAGTTATACCTGTGTCTACCGTCTAAGTTTCTCCCTATTGACTTCCTTTGCCACATTCTTGAAAAAGATTTGGTACGGGATGGTGTTAAATTTGATTTATTGGGTGTTGCATGATTGCATCAGGAACAAGTTTATATTGCAACTGCAAATAACGTACATGTTTGATGACTGTAACTCCCACATAAACTGAACACATGTGTATAATATACTCGTGTACATGTTCATATATTTACAACCTTTACTCATAAACGGAAGCGATTTGTGGCCCAAAAAAATTCCTACAAAGGCTTGGGAAGCTCTTAATAAAACTGTGTCCGTGTCTGTAAATTTGCATCTGTAGCACCGAGTAGGGGATTTCAAATAGCTGTAAAAACAAGGTATTATTTTCCATTGATAATCTTAAAGTTAAACACCTTTTTCATCATTTTCCTCCACACGATTTCCTCTTATTTAACGCTGAAACAGTAAGCAAAGTGAAGAAAAAACAGCCTTGACTTTATAAAAAGACGAGATTATTATTAGTTCGTTTGTGTTGGTAAAAGTAAAGTGGTTGGTCGTTCCTATACGGACTCGCATGTCATGAACATTTGTGTACATTTTCTGTCATCTGTACGACTATTATTATTTTCCGTAATAAAACAAGAAACAAGCCTTAGGTACACACACATGCTACAGTTCCCATAAAACCGACAACAACCCTGATGCAGAAAGAGAAAATTCCCCTTAATCTCCGCTCTAATTCAGTACCGTATCTGAACTCTAGAATAAAATGGATTCCATTGAGATTGCCCAATTGCATGCAAAGTGTTTGACACGACACGAATGAGGTAAAAGGTAGGTAAAATTATAAAGTCTGCTTGTTTGGTATGTAGGTATGCAAGTGTAGTACGTAGTATGACGTGATGCAAAGGCATGCATGGCATGATTCAAACAATGCTCGTATCAGTCTATAATGCACATCTTAAATTTCATCTGTCATAATATGTTATGAACCACAGAGGCTTGAAAGAGAGAATAAAAAGAAAAGAAAGCGAATAGGTGGGAACTTGGAATGTATAAATAGAAAGGCCGCCCATTTCTTGGTGGGGGAATTGTAAAGGGGAAAGAGGTTTATTACCTCACTGAATGCTTGCATGGTGTTTGCTGGTCATAAACATAACTGTGTTCTTGCTCCACTCTGTAATTTTGTTTGCTAAACAAATTTTAAATACGGTTACGGTTCTTTTCGTAATCTCTCGACTTAACTAAACGGTTGTACTTTAACCACCCTAAATAAAATTTTAGGGTATAGCAGGGGATAAAAGGGCAAATGAAATCAACTGTCATAAATTGTTTGCCTCTTGTTTTGTCCTGTTCCACTTGTCATGCTACCTGCAACATCAAATGAGTAGCTACAGGAATTACTCTTAACGAATGTAGTGCACCACAGCCTTAATTTATGTGAGTTTGTTGTCGTTGTACTCAGGTAAAAATCCAGTGACAGGTTTTACTAACTGATTGTCCCGTTGTGATGCAAATATAAATACCGCTTTCTGAATTATTGCGAAGTTGAAAAGACAGCAGTGGTTAGTATGACATTATCAACAAATCTAGTATACGTAATTGCGATATAAAATCAAGGGCAAATTTTCAGTGTCCTCGTAAGAAACAACCGCTTAAATCAATTTACGTTAAGTTTTCAGCATTAAATGTTGTAAGAGTTTGTTTGTATTTGTACAATAGTATATGATGTGCCCACTTTAGCTATATTTTCCTAAATGCATCCAGAAAAACTTTTGGTTTGATATAAAATGATTTTTATACAACATAAATGTACATGCTACATCCCACAATCATATCAGAAAATCAGGAGCTTCCTGTTTGCCCAAATTCTTATTGCTCGGTTTAACGATTAGGTACGTACTATAATACAGTTAAATTTTGGTGCTAAGGATGACAACCAATTTGTTTTGTATTTTCTACCAATAAATTTATTTTCCTGTAAAAACCAGAACCAGAACCGTACCTGAAAATGTCTTACCATTTCCCACAAATTATGCAGTAGACAATTGCCTAATTGCATGCAGTGTAACACTGCCAGTGTTCCATTTTTCAAAAAATGTTCTATTTTACCCAACGTTTTTTTTGTTCCTTTTGGTGGCTTCACCAAAGTTATCTCCAATGTGGTACAGTATGGGTAAATTTCACAAAAATTTTTGACATCTCACACATGCAAAATCCCTTCAGTGTCCCTACAGGCTCTACCTACTGTCAGTTTTTAAACAAACAAAAATCCCACTTCTCCGCACGAGTGACTCCCTCCTTTTCCTGAAGATTAATGAGGTTAAATTTAAGCACACACGGTAAGTCAGCATTGTAGAGTAGTCCAGAGCAGGAAGGAGAGAGAACCAGTTAGGTCAAGAGGTAAAAGTTTTATTTACAATTTTGTTAGAATATGATTAAGGCTACCAGAAGAATGTATTCTACAACAGCTTCTACAACACTGGTATGTTTTTAGTGTACCTTGTTTACTCATGCAATATGGCTGTACTATTTTTGCTACTGATGGTTTATCAGCTTTAACTATTCTTTGTCCTTCTCGTAATAGTAGACGGTTTAATACAATAGATACCTTGTTTCAACAAAACAGTTCACCAATTTCACTACCAACAAATTCGCAGTGCAGTTCTATACACGGGGCTGTTCCTTTTCAGTTCCCCTAGTACTTTCACTTGCTTTTAAAGATTCCCCAAGGGTGCCGTGTATACGCGACTACGGTGAAAAATATAAGTACAAACGTAGGCAAGATGCTGGGAAAATAGACTACGTCAAAACTTTGGAAATGTGGCGTGGTTTAGCGATGAGACAGGGTAAGGTTGCCGAGTTCCTTGGCCATAAATGGAAACAATTTCTTTTTTTGAACAACAACATGCTAAAGAGAGCGGAAAAGTAGTATGCCTAATTCATTTGCTCACACTGTATTATTTTACCCCATGGTGTGTAAAAGATGATAGGAAAGCTGTAAAAAATACGCATAGCTGGAACCAGTCAACAGATAGCCTCTTTACATAAAATACGGATGGCAGTGCATTGTGTGCCAAGGGACGCAAAGCGACGATGGATTGCTTAACGAACTACCATTTGGAACGGAAAACACCATGATGAGACAGGGTAAGGTTGCCGAGTTCCTTGGCCATAAATGGAAACAATTTCTTTTTTTGAACAACAACATGCTAAAGAGAGCGGAAAAGTAGTTTGCCTAATTCATTTGCTCACACTGTATTATTTTACCCCATGGTGTGTAAAAGATGATAGGAAAGCTGTAAAAAAATACGCATAGCTGGAACCAGTCAACAGATATAAAGTAAATTGCATTTTTCTTTTTAAATCCTTTCGATGGAGACAACTGCATTTAAATTTCGTCGGTTAAAGCCTCCCACTGAGATGAATCCTGTACATGTCAGGTATACAGATGCTCATGATGACATACGTCCTTGAGAAGCGGTATCCATATTACAGGAGAAAGTTCCCAAAAACCAGCCCCTGGCAAGACCTCCCTCTGTCATATTACATATTATGTTCGTATAACAATTTATAATTTTAGTGGGATCAGCTTGGTTCGGTTAAGTATCACAAGTGTTCGTATTCCTTGTTTCATTCCATTCAAAATGCCAGACGATGGAGAAAATTTAGTTTCTGCCAGCAGTATCCGACAACACAAAGTGCTATTACGATTTTTTTCGGTAAGTGAGCTGAACTATGTGTATCTGATTAACCACATACAGGCATGCCTTGGTGGTGGGTCGACGTAATCATTAACAGCTCAACACCGAGTTCACTAATTAATGAAGACTTGCACTATTGGATTTTATTTTGTTTGCCACAAACAAGCAGAACGAACTGCAAACAGCCTTCAACATGCATAAACCTCAATCATTTTGTCTTTTCCGCGGAAAAGTGAGTTGTGGATGTATAACGACTAATTATTATTGGAACAACAACAGTGCTGACAAAGCAACCGCGACCTTTTGTGACAACTTCCATAAATATACCAATACCCAATAGAATCGCTGGCGTCATTACCCGTTACGCAATGAGATAAGATGAAGGAAGAGGAATAAAATATTATCATCATCAGTTATCCAAAAACGTACAGCAGACTACTAATAGGACATGATCGATCGAAGTAGGACAATTGTACATGGTTCTATAAGGGTTTATAATAAAACTACATAGAAGACGAACACTTATAATTCCTGTACATTTGAACTTTGACAAGAAATTGGAACTTTAGAAAATATGTTCAGAATTATGGTATCAAAGGAAGTTCACCACAGTTTTGTTACTGTATCTAGTTTACCTCGTGTTTTAGTCGGATATTCCACATTTCAGATGAAATGGGAGTGAATAAAAGCAAAAGACGTATTGGTATAAAAAGTAGGGCCCAAGCATGAACCTGTGTTGATAACACCGACGCACTACGTAAAGTTTAAGATAGGAAAAAAGAAGGGAGACAAACTGTTTTTTTCCGTAAAAAATGATCATGACCACTGGAACAGTCGCCATTAATAATATAGGTACTTATTGTACATGTACATAAGGCAGTTCTGCATCGTGGTACGACCGTCGTAACAAATTCTCGTCACGAGAGAGATCTGATTTTATGTTTCAGTACTTTTTGTCATTAAAGGCTTAATCTCTGGTAGCAATCCAGCCAACTAGTAGGTCTACAAAGTAGACTCTACATTATTTCTATATACACATTTTCCACCGGGCTATACCTAAATTATATGGCATTCAAATAAGTAACATTTTTATGCTACAGATGGTTCAATGTATAAAGAAAACTAAAGTGACCCAAAAATACGACCATTTTAAACGGCCGTCAGCAGTATACTCGCTGTTTATACTGGGCCAATATTAACTTTTATTTATAACTAGTGCTTTTTTCTAACTTGTACATGTACTGGCACACTAACACACACGACGAGACGACATTAAAATTATAACATAGCTTTACGAACAACTGACAGTTTTGGCGTAAAATCGGAATATCACAAGGTCTCAGTGTTGAATGCACCACGGAACAGTGGAATACTTTATGTTTTTTGAAACATCAGATGTTCTGACAAGAATGGTTGTAAAATAACCAAACACCACACTAATGCATCAGTACATACTTTGAAGAAATATTGTTATATTTTACGTAAACCCTGGCCAATGTTTTGTAATTTAGCTTGTTTGAGTTGTTTCAGCAAGGAGTCCTTGCCAAGGACAAGGTCACGTTCCCTTTGACTATTTTTCTGCTTTTGTTGTGGGAATAAGTGGGTTGTCAGGTTTTTAGTCTGGCTTGTCATAGATTCTTAAAATAACATTTTTTGCGTAATATAAACCTTTTTGACACACTCGGGTACTGGCTATCTAAATTGTAGAGTACGAGTGGAGTAGGCACGTTTGACTTAGGCTGTGAAAGAAAAATCGACGTAGTTGTGTAATTTATAATGATGTGTGTAAAATATACAATGATAAAAATATCCCTTATTAATCCTGAGCGAGTGTTAATTTACCTCACAGAACGCCTCCTCGAATGTTTGTAAATACGCGTTTGTTGCACCAGATTTAAAAAATACAGACTCTAGTTATGTTTATGTTGCAACACATGTATGGAAAATCATTATAGGATTCCTCATTAAAATTATTTTGAAATTCATCATCTAAGGAAATGTTAGTACGCAGTAGGACTGTTAATAGCAAAATGTCCTCCAGATTACACTTTTAGCAGAGCCTTAATAATAAAATACCTCTCAGACATTGTTTCGTTTGTCCTTGTAAATGAACTTCCAGAAAGAAATTGAGGAGAGACACAGAGAGAAGAAGTGGGTTGTCCTCCAGATTACAATTTTAGCAGAGCCTTAATAATAAAATACCTCTCAGACATTGTTTCGTTTGTCCTTGTAAATGAACTTCCAGAAAGAAATTGAGGAGAGACACAGAGAGAAGAAGTGGGAGACAAACTGCCACATTGAGAAAATTGTTGCCTGAAGATGTACCAATATTTGTGAGAGAACAGTTGGAAAGCACTAAAAGGTTTCTTAATGTTTTCATCCAGATCAACGAGTTACATCATCCTAATCAGAAAATTCCAAAAACATTGTTGTGTCACGTGATATGGTATATAGTATGTTATGTATTAGTCGGAGGACTAAAGAAAATAACAATATCTCCGCGCGGCATGAAAACGGTAAAAGGACTGTAAGCCATAATAATAGTTTATCACAGACAGGGAGGACACGAAAATAAATTCACTTCGCCACATAGTATCCGATTGTGTAATATAAAGTTGACGCTGTGCAATCGTGCCTTAGCAGCATGCACGGGCTCCAAAATCTGGAAGAAAATCTTGAGAAGAGGAAAGCAACAACTGCAGAAGAACCGCAAGCCAAAACAGAGAAAGTATGTGCAGATGCATGAATGAGCAGTATTATTGAAAAGGCTAAGCAACCAGAGAGAAAATCATCCTGATGATGATATGATGACTGTAATATCTGAAAAGAGAAGAAAAACCCGTGTGAGTTCGTTGTTCGGCGTCGCAATGGTACATAAGTAAATACTACTACAACAAGTAAGACAAAAGAAAAACAGGAACCACAAGAAACAATTGAATGAAGAGAAAACGAGAATTTCACTCTGTGCTGAGTGATACATCTCACCATGTAGGTACCGTACTGTCTTCTCGAACTTCGACGTTTCTGCTGAGTACGTANCATAAGTAAATACTACTACAACAAGTAAGACAAAAGAAAAACAGGAACCACAAGAAACAATTGAATGAAGAGAAAACGAGAATTTCACTCTGTGTTGAGTGATACATCTCACCATGTAGGTACCGTACTGTCTTCTCGAACTTCGACGTTTCTGCTGAGTACGTAATACATGTACCAACTTTGACTACAAAAAATAACGCGTTTAGTATCCTGCATTGGATACCTATTTCTCTGCACCTTACCCAGACGTGAAAATCACTCAGCAATCTACACGCAGTATTATAATAGATATGTAGAAAAGCGAGTGGTGCACAATACAAAACTATTGCATTGTGTATTAGTACGAGTTTCTAGTTTAAGTACCTTTCGTGCCATTCTGCACCACTATTGATATTTGTACGCAACATATTATATTGAATTATACATGGCTCCCAGAAAACTTTTTACTTCCTATTTACTATGTACGTTTTAGAGTTCAATCTCCATTGCGGTTTTGCCCTGGGGAGTGTATGTATCTGAAGTAGTGCTCGTTTTACCTTTTCTTCCCACTACTGCAAGACACTCCCTTGACTTGTGTACGCAGTTACTGGGTACTTTGTTTCCAGAAAAATGTCAATAAGCGCCCCTAAAAATGTTCGAGTGTTGTTCTTTCCTAGTATTAGGACAAGCGTAGGCATTCTCGGAAGTATTGCAGAGGCATGTTCAGAAAGGAGCTGTTTTCCTAACGTATTTATTGGAAAAAGTTTACGTGGATTTGATGTATAGTGGTGTTGTTATCTAAGTTAAACTTGGAGCGATATTACTTCCTTATTTTGAGAAAAAGCCTTCTTACTGTCCGCCGGCAAAAACAGATGGAAAGATACTATCTCTAAGAAGCGAGCATCGGAGCATCCAACCGGAAGGGCTGCAATACATACATACATGCAATACATAACAATAACAGCCCGAAGAGATCTCAAGTGTGATGCTGTAACGATGTGGAGTGTGTAAAGGTACCTATGTGCACTAACAAAAAAACTTGTACAGTAAACAATGACGCCATGTTCAGTAAGGCAATGCATAAGGTACCATAAACTGTTACATATATGCAAAAAGGTATAGGTAGACGTTTATTATAGTCATGAAATACTAAAAATTGTATGGATACAAGTGTTCATCCGTTTAACCAGCAACAAGCAAGTGAACAACTTTGTTAGATACAGGATGACATTCGGTTTCATTTATGCATTATTTACTCCGTCATGAGTTCATCTGCGCATTCAACTATTCAACAGTAGCGAGTCGTGAACTACTCTATGGCCAACTACTATCATGCATATAACGGCAAGTCGGTTGACATGAAACAGAGTTTCTTTTCTTATGGTAAACGGTTGTTATTACACCCCTGTGTCGTGCAAACTTAATATATTATGTAGTCAAGTGGCACTGCACTATATACTTTACATCTGCATGCGTGTAGTCCATTGAACAATGAAATGGAATGTAGGTGAACTTTCCGGAAAATGGATTTCTCTTTGGTTATCTGACAAAGGAGAACTTTGTCACTTTTACCGGTTGCTTCTTCTTCTTCTCGTTTCTCTCGCCGTCTCATCTCATCTTCATTTTGCATTAACGGTGCGCGATTTTTCCTGGTATAGCGTACATAGGTCAAATGTATAAAATCAGCCATTCAGCACGAAAGTCATCGTAAACCTCGTCTGTGACAATTCCTGATATTCCACAAGAAACTAATAAAATGAGAAACGGAGTCAACTAGGTAGACTATTGTATAAGGTGTAACCAAAGGTGTCTAGATAGGCATACGTACTTATATTTTTATATAGTCTGTCTGTGGCTACTTGGGCATCACAACAGTTTCACATTTGAATGAACAAAGTGTAGTTAGATAAATTGTAAGAAATTTTGTACACCGACAAAAGCAGGCAGAGGAGGGAAGTAAAATGGTTGCTTTTTCGTTGTTTTGCTCGGCTGACGCTGCGGTGCAATTCCCTATGTGGCTCATCATATATAAAGAAATAGAGGACCTGCAACGTAACACACACACACACGACAAAGTTGAAAGCATGCAAGAATACATTGGCAAATGACACAAAACAGCCAAGAACACGTTACGACACGGTTTTTGCAAAGGGAAGTTCACATGTACCCGCGCAGCCTCAAACCTTGTACATATTTTTCCGGGAAAACCACAGAGAAAGAGAGGAGACACTCGTATTAAAATGCCAAAAACGACTTGGACGATTGCACCGACAGCAAATAATATGTAGTTTTATTTACGAGCGATATAAATATATTGTTAGTATCCTCCTGCGTTATTACGGCTCACAAAACGGTCTGTTCACTTTATAAAACGATTTGTTTACAAAGTAGCACGTGGATCAGAGAAGCTGAATGATGAGCTTGGTAGCGGTAAAATGCGTTTCCCCTTAATGAACAACATCAGTGAATGACGATGAAACAGACGAGATGGGACTGTGTATGTATGGTTGGCTGGTTTTATAATCTTGAAAGCAAAATAATTTGTCCAAAGTACCTAATAATAGACCTACATTGTTATATCAGTATGTACCGGGATCGGGCCTCGGGACTGCGTGGGCAGACAGGCAGGATAGTTGGGAAAAGGAGAGCAAGATAAAAATGAATTTAGAGCTCCTTAGTGGCTAAGAATAGAGTATACAGAGAACAAGCAATTGGATTACCTTAAGAGACTTTGTACCTACCTATGCGCGTTTATGAGTGACGTATATAGATTATTGCTGCGTTGAAACATAATCTGGACAAAGACGACTTTTTTCTCATGATTACCCAATCATTATACACAGTGATATACGAGCTCTCACTTGTGTAAATCTGATACTTTGCATTAGTTAAGTGTATTGTTGCTGTTGCTACTTTAGGAATTGGGGCTTCGATGGTATTCGCGTTGTATTTGTTCGTTCATTCATTGTCAGTTTTATAAGTCCTCTTGTCGGTCTTGGCTACACCTCTAATAGGGCGTTATACCGAGAATGCATCAAGTAATTTGTTGGCCACAAACCCCAGACAGATTCTCTTTAAAACCACAGCTCGGATTTCTTTTTCAGACTTTTAATGAATCAAATTAATTACCAAGACCGTTTTCTATACTGTGAGATCGAATCTGGTTTATTCTGGGGGTTAGATTTAGAAAATGTTATTTTGCAGCGTCAACAGCTGCGAATAAAGAAAAGACTGAAATTTTGTCGGTCCTGGTCCCATTCCTTTTTAAACACGGGCGTTGGGTAGCACCAAGTGCAGTGTGTGTACTACTTTGCTTCATTAGCATTCAAATCAAAAGGACAAAAAACACATACTTTTCCCATACAACAAAAAACGAAGCACTTTTTACTAACATGCCTTTTGTATTCCTTTTCTAAAAGAACGCCGCAAAACAGGAAAAAAGCAAAAAGTAAAACACACGCTGGTACTACCACTATCACTGTTGCTGCTGTATAATATCCAGAAAGGAAAGTTGACTTGCCTCCCCAAAAGAGATTTCAGGAAGAGATATTACAGCAAGCACTTGAAGAAAATTACACCTAATTGTTCTGTTTTAGAGCTCATTCATTTCCCCGATAAAACCTTTTTCTGCGAATTTGTCGTAACATTCCTGCATGTAGAGCCAGTGCCGCACAGGGCTCTTCCAATAGAAATCCGTAAGTACTGTTATTACCAAAAGCACATGAATATTCTACACGTAACGGGATGTCTGTCGACAAATTTGGGAACAAGCGACAACGCATGCAGCAAAATCTAGTTGTTTTTTGAGGATACAACTACCCCAATAGTGAAATATTAAGTTGCTCTTATGGCTCAGAAAACGGGTTCCGCCTGTGCCTCGACGACACCAATAATAATGGGGCATGATAAAAGTAAAAGCAACTGGATACATGAACAGTATTGTACCAAAAACGGTTTCTCTGTGAAATTGCCGTCATTAGAGAACTAT
This sequence comes from Callyntrura guangdongensis, assembly GCA_027744295.1. Taxonomy (NCBI): domain Eukaryota; kingdom Metazoa; phylum Arthropoda; class Collembola; order Entomobryomorpha; family Paronellidae; genus Callyntrura; species Callyntrura guangdongensis. The sequence goes on along the minus strand of JAHZNB010000293.1, from coordinate 10,736 downwards.
ACCGGATGTTGATGAAGTCTAATAGGTGATGCTTTTACTTGGACGGCGTAGAGGAAAGACTACAAAGAAAGAAAGTACGAAAGGATGCGGATGGTAACATAAAACTTGGATAGGTATTTGATACTCTAGTGAGATACATGTATGATTATGCGTCTTGTGCTAAAACAATAGAGATACACATTCTCACTGTCATTTCCAATTATCCAACAACCACCACAATGAAGCCAAATGTGCCTTTTATTTCGTTTAGATGGGATTCTTCGTGCGTGCGAATACCCTTTAGGGGTTCAACTCAAACATGAACAGTTGATTGGAACCCTTGGCCTCGTAGCGAATGATGTGTCAATGTCATCGTTTTGTCACTCTTATTGATCCAGAACAGATTTTGCTTTTGGTATACGTGATAGGAGAGCAGATAGGAACATCAAAATGTTGCTGCATTGTTAAAACCCAACTTTTTCAGTTTAACGGCGACATTTATTTGTGGTTAGTTGTGTACAAGACCGGAAACAAAAAAACGATGCAAATAAACTAACCCCAATGCTTAAGTACTGGTGAACTATGACTTTTCTTTTTGTGCTCAATGTATCTAAAAATACGTTCTTTGAAGAGTTACGCTTTGTAACTTTTTTCCTTGTGGTCCTTGTTGTGCGGTTGCACTCTACTCAACCAGCCACTTCTTTAGCTGTACCTTGTACCGTGATAAAATACTATTATGGCTTCAATTAACAAACCGTTATTAGCTTTTAAATATTGCGAACGTATCCAGTTATTGTTTTCTCGAAAGAAAAAAAGTTTTTTCTTTAACAGTTCTTAATAAAAGCGCAGACAAAGGAGTGGCCGGAAGGAATTAAAAAGTTATTTTTTTCTTTTGAAGTTGAAGACCCAACCTCCTTGTTTTATCTTGTTTAAAGCCTGAACTAAAGCTTTGTAGAAAGTTTGACAAAAAAAACTTAACGGAACGTGTTTGGTTATTTGTGTACCTCACAAAGTAAACGATCTATGTTTTGCAGCAATATAAAGACGGTTAAGTAGATAAATAGAAGATTGCTGCGTATATGGTATCTTTAGAAAAATATATATACTCAGATAGCTAAAGTAGATTCGTCTTTTAGTTCATTTTTTTGTGCCGCTTAATCTAAACCAAATTTCATTGACTGCAATTACCACACTGTTTAAAACCAAGGACTGCACACATCCAACCAACGACATGACAGTTTTAAAATAAGTAAAACAACAGCGATTTCAAAGGGGCCAATAAATCTTCAGCTTTGGATGTTGACACGAATGGTCTAACGTGATTTAGGTGACATTTAACCTCGACACATTCTTTACGTATGTACACTTCGTCTCAAAACAATATATTTACGTCAACAAAAAAAGTGTCTTTTGCTTTCTCTTCGAAATACAACAAAACAATTCTATAGATAGTTAATGTACTTCCACCCAGACGGTTCGACTTGAGTACATGGATCACTTTTTTTCTCAGTGATATTCAGGATCGCCCTTGTTGTAGAAAAGCATTCACTAAAACATCATTATTACTTCTGCTACTAAACAAGAACATTATATCTGCATTAACAATAACTTATACCTATATAGTTAGTTATACGCCATCGTCGTCTTTTGTGAAAAGACGCAAGCAAGACGTAAAGAAAGGGGAGAACTTCATGTATTATCATCTTCCTTTTTGTTTGCAATTTTTCCTATTTGCTTTCTTCGGGTAAACAACCGCTGATTCATTCAAAGCATGTTTGGTGGTCCGTTGCGTTATACCTATATTATACTTTAACTACACAATGTACGTGTATCATGTACTTATATAACAATACCAACCGGTAATACATAAACAAGCTCAGCAATGAACTGTACAATAAACTATTTCGTTATTTGATACCGGATAAATGCTAACAAACAATGAATGAAAGCAATGCACAGAACATTTCTTGCTTCCTTCCTGACTCCTTTTTTTATTTTAGAGAAGAGGGAGTAGTAGTGGCTCAGCTCTGAGCATAATGCATAATATATATTGCTTGTTCTGTTTCCCTTCATTCGTTTTCCCTGTGGTATAATGCGTTCTAAAAAGTCGCATTCCTTGCCGTTGCTCGGCTGTGTGAAAGCCACGATGCGTGACATTTTTATAGTGCACTCACCATCATAGTCGTAGTAATAACTCAACACAAAATAAAATAAAACTACAGCAGCAGCAACCACATAAAAGTGGAAGCACTACAGTGAGAGGAACAAATCGAAGATTTGACTAGAATGCATAAAATACATATTATACACGTTTTATACTTATACAAGTTATCTCTCATTTATATCACCAATAAAGTGTTTGGCTGTGCCTCTCTACTTTCTTGTAAAGTATACGACGACATACAAGTAAAGGGAGTTTTGCTCTCTTCTCTAGAGAATTTTGGTGAACTTTTCAATCTGGCCCCAGTTCCAAAATGAGCTATCATCACATCACATCAATTTTATTGTGCAGTAAAATAAATCGCATGTTTAAAAAAGTAAACGATCCGTTGTTTTTTCAGTAATGGCACCGTTTGGAAAAGTTGTTGAGTAGTTGAACGACATAAAAGGTTTAAGTGTTTACTCTCGAACTCTCCCCCCTCCCCTTTCTCTCTCTCTCTAGTTTATAAAAACTTTCAAAGCGCCAGAGCAAACACTAATGTACGCACCAAATGTAAAAAAAAATTATGTCTTGTTCACCTTGCTTGTTCGCACGACAATCTATAGGGAAATTGAAAATGTGGGTGGTGTCTGTACTTACTGTTCCGTCTCCAAGTTTCTTCACTCGACATCGAAGAAAGGCATGATTACCCAGATGCTCCGATAAGTTGGTCATCATTGCGTGATCGAAATACGGTTCTGTCCCAGCTTCATTGCCTCCATAACTGGAAGAGTAATACTGGGCTTGAGCAGAACTCATGGAATAGGAAGATTCCGAAGATGTAGATGACTCGTCAGAGTATGAACCACTATTCCAGTCGTCTGGTATTTTCACCCAGGGGTTCAATATTTGAATTTCTGCCGAGTCCACTGTAAAAAAATAATTGAATACGAATAAGAATTCATAAAAAAGTGAGCACATTTTACGGGACTGGGAGACTAGAATGGGAAAAAGGGACGACGCAAACAAAATGGTTTTTATCAAACGGAATACTTGAACGAAGAGTGTAAGTATGCTACCAGAATATGAGGCAGAAAATATTTCCAAAAATTACTTCAGTTTTGGTCAGAATACACGTTCATAAGCAAACAGTTATGGGCCATAATATGAGGTCTCATTTTGCACGAATAAATTTGTAGAAGTACATTAATGAGATATGCTCACTCACAAATATATGCAGAATGTCTCTTTTTCCCCCTCGAGACAAAAAAGTGATAACTGAACTAAAGGTAAACAACCCTTTGTATTGATTCTGGTTTGCAAAGCACAAAGTAGAAACCACAGTAGGATGTGTGATACGTGTATGTGCATGAAAGTCCAAGGAAAGCCGATCCCTGTCATCTAGGGACAGGGACACTTGAAGCAAAAAAAGATGTCTGAGATTGATAACTGAACTAAAGGTAAACAACCCTTTGTATTGATTCTGGTTTGCAAAGCACAAAGTAGAAACCACAGTAGGATGTGTGATACGTGTATGTGCATCAAAGTCCAAGGAAAGCCGATCCCTGTCATCTAGGGACAGGGACACTTGAAGCAAAAAAAGATATCTGAGAGAAGAAAAATCCGTTATTTCAGAGTTTAGTACATTTTACAATGAAACCCAGACTGCAGAAAAATTTTCCTGTCATCTTATGATATTTCGTGTTTCGTTTCACGTACCTACTTCTACAGATACTCCTTGACGTTTTCTTCCACATGTTGTTATCTGTCCTACTCTGGGATATAAAGAAAAATTAGTGTGTGACAGTTTCCAAACCTAACGAATGAAACTGTGATAAGATAAAGCGAGAGAGACAGACACACAGAGAGAAAGTACAATCTGCTGCGTGAATATATGCTTAAATCAAAGTACGTGCCAGTCCTTTCAAGATGTAGGCTGTTTAGGGGGAATGAAAACTACGACACGTCACTCATCTCTCCAAAGTAATTGCAAATTGAGAATGTTTGCTTGTGAATGTACATCCCCGCGACAATTTAACACTGCATGTTCCAGCTACTTTAAATTCAACATACGTGCTCAATTCAGATTTTTTACCAGTTTCTCCTTCCCTTTTTTGTATTTTTCTGCATTCAAGGAAAAACGTATTACGCAAGATGACTCGTGACTAAAGCTGACTCCGACTGATTCTGGCATATGCATGTATTTTTATTTCTGCTCGTGTTATTAGATCACCGAAAACCATGTGTGATGTCACATGCTGGAAGAAGAGAAAAGAAAAAAGGAAGAGAAAAGCAGCAGTACCGTGTCGGTAGTACCTTCAGTCCTGGTAACCAGTTTTTAAATTGTCGCATTGTAAAGAACCAAAAAACTTGCCACGAATAATATGTATATTTCTCCATATTACAACTTGATGATTCTATAGTGTCTAATTAACGTTATGAAGTAGCTGGAGCAGACGCATTCTTATTGACTTTTTGTGTTTGTTTGTCTTCCGATCTAAAAGCAGTAGTGAACGAATGGTATGAATCAGTTTGGAAAAGAAATAGGAAAAACTTGGATCAGGATTCCTAATTAATTACTAATATAAAACTTTAGTAAATACATTAGAATGTAATCTATCATTTTTGAAAATATTTTAAAAGATGATACAGTGTAGATGTGTGAAGATGTGTAGATATATATTTTATATTTTAAGATCATAATTTTAATAAAAACTATAGACTTTGTAGTGAACCCTATACCCAATGGTGTATTTGCTAATATTTCGGCCACTCGTCTGTGCTCGCCTTTCAGGTGTATTTTGTAGCTAGAACTTTAAGGCTTATACCCACAATTGTATCTAATTTCATTTGTTATGTGCGTTGAAAACCAATGCTTTTCGTAAATATTAAACGCAAAAAGACATGGAAAAACTGTTTTTGGAATGATTTAAAATGGTTTTTTCTCGGAGAGACATTCATGCAGTACTATTCTTTCCTTCAGGTTGTCTTACTGAATTTAGGAAAATTTAGGGGTTTTTGGCAAAAAATCATATTTTTGTGGTTCAACGGTTTTGTATACGGAAATGTATGTAGGTTCATATATGTGTTTGGTGTGTGTATGTTTGGCCTTGTAGATCACGAACATCACATTTAAGGACTTGATAGTATCAAGTAGATTGTAGTTTTATATGGAGAACTATAGACAGGAAAAGTATTTAAAATTACACCAAAGTATGTATAGGAGAATGGAATTGAAACGTGAAAGGAGGAAAGTAAGGCCGGGAGAAGGTGGGAAACTATTTTCCATGTCGCCAAACTAACAACATTTTCTAGCATTTTCTCTACGTCATAGATAAAAGATACATTCTGAACATTTGCCACCGGCGTTTGATATCTATTTCCATTGGTATTCATAAATATATGCAAAAGAGAGTTTACAATGTACATTACCAGTACAACTACCACCGTGCATACTATTTTCGCAACAACTATGAAGAACTGTTCCTCGATTTATGGGTTCAAGAAAATCGTAGTAATTCATGTAACAGTAAACCTAACCGAAAAGTGAAACTAAATCATACGCACGATCAGGTCATGCATCAATGAACAGCTGAACAGGAGGTGGAGAATAGGTAGGTATGCATATCAGATATTTTATTAGCCACCTAATTGCAATGAAGTGGAATGAAGATTTTATGTAAATGGCCAATTTTCCGGTGGTTTTCACTTATCAGTTTTTATTGGATTGCTGGTTGCTTATGCAAGTATGAAGAACCGCAGGCTCATGTTTAGCCAATATTTTTTCTATTGCTTGTATTGCTTGTCGCTGCTAAAGGCTTTCACCCCAATTTCACATATGTAATTTTGTGAAACCCTGAACTTATAACAGTTTTATCCGCTACATGTCAGTAATGCTTATTAAATAACAATTTTTTCCACTTATAATGCTTGACGATTACTTAACATCACTTACAAAGTGTCGAGTTGTTTTTCTCTCGATTGCTGTTATATCCATCTCCAACTTCAACTTGGGTGATCCCAGTTCCAAAAATTAGGAAAAGAGTGTAGAGTACGGCTGGTCTGCAGAGCTCCATCTAAAAAAACAGGGAATTAAGGTCGTCTTCAGAACATAATTTTTTATTTAATACCGTGTGCCACAAAGCCACTATCATTCTAAACGAAGTAATATCCAACCCTGTTTGTGGACACACTGCGCCTGGAACGACTTTTAATTTGCCATTACCAATAATTTGGCGAATATTTTAGAGTGACAAAAATGTTGTCTGACACTCGTCCTTAAGGTAAAATTCATTCCTCCCGAGTGGTCTCAGTGCTGGGAAAAACATTCATGGAATTTATATGTGTTCTCATTCTCATACATGCATGTCTGCAAGCCAATAATATATATCCATTTTTCCATCCAATATTATCCCATGCCCTCGTCCAAGTCTTGTTTTGATATCTAAACTTCTGAATAATGTAGAACTAACTACGAATACGAAGCTAGAAACTCAATGAAGCCATGAAGCCAATCAACATGATTTGGCATATTGCTCAATCTTCCTCAAAATTGCCAGCGTCGAGATAAATTTATTTTTTCGATGGTTGGAAAAGTAATGATAATATTTCAAGTATAATATAAATGCAGGAAATATATATGTTATGCATGTCTACTACTTAAACCTATTTGGGGCTATTTGTTAAATGACGAATAACAGTCACGTCCAGTTTGCTGCTAAAAATCAGCAGACGACGGCGGTCTACTCGGCATGACTGGGAAAAGTCTTTAATTGGCAGTTAATAGCATTTTCAGAATCTTCTGTCCATCATCCGATCGGACACTGACAACAGTCGTTATATACCACTTCCATCACTTTCTCTTTGACAAGTCCAAAGCTGAATAGACTTCCTAAATCCAAAATTTCCAAGATGTAATGCCTAACAACACGTGTCGTGTCGTGTCCTTTAAGAGAAGTTCATTTCCTTTTCGGTCAATTAACTCAGCATTTTTGCCTGGTTTTAATGAATAAGTGATAATTGTTCCTAAATATGCAGGTGACATGTCTGCTGCCACTCAAATGTATTCCATTGACGAGTTATTTATTCTATAATCACATTAAACTGGTTTGAGTTTTCCATTCAAGCTTATATGGCTGTTGATATTATCCATGAAACATACCGACACGTCATGAGATATGTATATAATTTATGAGAAATATTTTTTACTTTCCTCTATACACAATTTCAATAACACGTTGTGATATATTGAGATCTACTAACATCACGTGCTTGTATTGAGGTTGAATTCGAAACCGAAAGGATACATAGCTTGTAACTGTTTCGTGTGCATTGATTGTTTCTTTCTATTGTTTTACGAGTCGTATCGTTTTACGACACTTGCTTCAAAGGTAAAACACAGCGCTAATCTGGTCCCTCATTGACACTGTGTTCGCTACTTCGCAACTCTTGCTACCACACGATGTCATATTTATTTGTGTATCAACGTCATTTTCACACGAGGAAATGAATGTTTTACATGATGTTAACCACCCTTAACACAGAAGTTTCCCTTTTGTAAAGCATTTTCAAATCGCATTACATAAATAATTAGACTGCTCAGTTCCTATCCCTGTTGATTATTGCAATTTGCTGTTTTCCTTTGGTGTAGTCATTCAACCGGAAGATAACGCTTTGCCACAAACTTCGATTCTCCAAACATAATTGACTATTTATGCATGTAATGAGTGCGGTGTGGATGAACATGGTAATATCCATACAACTAAGTAGTAACCAACACTGTCTGGCATGTTTTTTGCACACATGTTCTTCTGTTTTGGCATTGTGTGGCACACATAAACATGTTATAAGAGCCAGCCATGAAACTTGCGATCTGACATACGTACCTACTTATAGAACAATAAACTACGTATGCTACCAGCCCAGTATAGCTTAAAAGCCCGGTAATTTTATTTCATTTTCGGCAACAAGAGAAATCATGCCTCTTTCCTCTGGTCAAACATTTCATTAGTCAGTAAATATTACAACGAACACCGCATGCATACATAAGTAATAGGAAAGTCCATGTACGTGAAATTCAACTCTCGGGCCTGACACTTTGTATACAAACTTGCTATTTCCAAGCTATAAGCAAGACAGGGCTGTGTCTGAAGGCCTATGTGTCGTTCTGCAGTCTTTGACTTTCTCTGGTAGCAGTGTGAGCGTGTGTGTACAAGAAGCGGCTGGGAAAAACAGAATAATGCAAAACATCGAATAAGCCCTATGGCCAGAGTGGTGGCAAAATTGTAGCGTAACCTAAAGTCAGTGTACTTGCTTGACGCTCTGGAGCACACAGTGGTAATATTTTGGAAATAAAAAAACGTGACTGCGGGACCTTGAAACATGTCTGATAAAAAATTAGATGACATATTGGACTGAGCGAAAAGTATGGTGCCATACCAAGATACTTACACAGCATAACTCACTCATGCATTTATGTAAGTGGCACACACACCATTTCAGGATACGGGGATATTGATGAAGATAAACGCGCAACGTTGAAAGCAAACGCAGACCACATCAAAGGCCAAAATAAGGTCTTTGAAAAAACAAAAAGAGAGGGAGACAAAACGAAAGAAATGGAAATGAATGCGAGAAAGAGATATTTTATTTAGGCATTTACATGTTTCCCTTTTCTCTTCATTTACTGGAGCAAAACGCAGTAAGCCAGGCATAACACGTTGTAAGTTTTATTTTATAGCAGCACTTAACAGTGAAATGCGGCATGAGTTCTTATGCTAACCATACCCGTACTACTGGGGAGTAAATGTCGGTATAAATCTGTAAATCAAAAAAATGACGTCGGTTACCGTTGTAAACCACGGCTTGCAAAAGCAAGCACCAGTAATTACGAAACTGCAACAAGCTAAGTAGTGTAGACTCTTTAAGGTGGAAAATCAGTAAATTACATAGTGACAAGTTTGAAAAATGCACAAGCAACGACCCACTAAATTCTGCAACAATGCCCGGTAATTCAGTAAGAAGTAGGGTATCGTAAAAATACTGGAGGAAAAAGTGGAACTTGTGTATTCCTTTATATGCAACACAAAAATAACGCACATTTCATGTTAGTTATCTCAAATATGAGGTAAGCTGACTTTTATGACACCAAGTTTGATATAAAGTTCTGTACCGCACCACCAACGTTGCGCGATGTGGAATACGACACCAGTTTGGTTATTCGTAAAAAAACATTATAAATCCAGCAATATGCTTCTCTGTTATCATCATCATCATATAAATATACTCATACATAATGTACAAAGTATATTATTAAACCAAAAGCAAAAAGTACTCCTGTGCGCTCATACAAGCCTTATAAAAAGTGCAAACAGTGAAGAGAAAAAGAGTGAAATTTTACGATGTTGGTAGTTTACTTTGTGGCTGTAGCACAAAAATATACGTGCAGTCTACACAGGTTTCCTGATAAAAGCGAAGCAAGAGATTTTTTCAGAAAGATGTAAGTGGGTCGACGTGTAGAAAAATTGAATCATTAACTAAAATGTACAAACAAAAAAGTTTATATTGATAATGATAGCCAAAACCACACAGAGAAAATGTTAAATTGTGACCAATATTTTTTTAGCATATTTTTGGGTAGATGTGTTTTACAGAGTGTGTTTCGGGAGGTAAAAATTAGTCCGCGCTTTTTATGGTTTTATTTTCGTTTCTGACTACTTCCTTCTACAAAGTACACAGTACCCCCGTATCACTATCTAAGTCAGGCATTTAAAGTTGAATATAACGGTAGTTGCCGCAGCCTGTTTAAACAGGTGCTCGGCAATTTGAATAATTATTACGAGGCGGAGAGCAATAAAATATTAAAACGATATCATTATTACTTTTACTTGTAATATAACTTTCACTTGTTTGGTGTACAGAATATTTTGTATACGCAGCTGGACCGACACACTAAAGTAAAAATGTAGGGTAACCCGAGAACGAATTTAGGAATGTTTTAATTTCTGGTACGGATACGGAGGAAAGCTCTATAATTATTCTCTGAAGCGCGTGCCTAGTTATGACTCTGATGTGTCGAAGTTGTTTACTTAAACTTATTTGACAAAGTTAGCTGTGAGTGTGCGTGTGTGTATACTTACTCGTCATGTCGGTTTTTAACTCTTTGTCTTTCAAGCAAGTGACTAGATTTCCGGTCTGTGTTCGGTGGCAGTCACATTTTAGTGTGATTGGCGCTGCGCAAATTTACAGGGCTTCTTGTTAGCAGGAGTTTGTTTACAGCCCATACTATGAAATATTGGCGTTAGTTTTGCACTCTGGTAATTTATAGCTGTTTGTATTTTTATTTAATTTTCAAACGTTTTGCTACTTAACTGGTACTCCTTGAAAACTTAGGAATAAAAAACTTAAGCTTGCTTTCCTGAGGCTAGTGGAACATGGTGAAGGGGGAATTAAAGCAACGTACTTACTGGAAGCAAAATACTCATAATAAGCGGGTAAATACCATCGACCTTACTAAATGGGGTCAATAAACTGACTGGGTACAACTAGCCACAATATTGCGACAGGATTTGATACAAATTGATCAATTTTTTACCTTGACTTTTGATCGCTAATTTAT
>JAHZNB010000292.1:0-12861 GCA_027744295.1 Callyntrura guangdongensis | reverse complement strand
TAAACCAAAAGCGCTTGATGATTATCGTTTTGTAAACCAGGCTGGAAACGTCCATTATAATGTTAAAGTACTGCACAGGATTCTTGCTAGCGTTTATACAGTTGTACTCTTTATCTATACTAGCACGCACTTCAGTGACAAGTCGAAAAAAGCAAAGGATATGTGTGGCTGCACACAAAATCTATATAAAAAAATAACAGGTGAAAGCGCTCACAGTACTTATTATTACACTGCTGCAATGGCGTCATTGTTCCCATACACCAATAATCGTTTCCACTTACCATCTGTAGACGATTCTTTTTAATGAAAAACTTTCCCGTGTCCTTATCAGTGACAATTCTGAAAGGACACACCAAGAGAAAGTAGGCAAAGTCATAATAAACTAGAAGAAAGTTTACCAGTGGCACATCTGCGGTGTTGCCAGTTGCCCCAGACGGATCAGAGTAGCTTGGAGTGGGATAAGATCTGAGACTTTTTCGTCGTTCATGGTGCTGCTGACCAACGCCATAATAACTTTGAAAGTTGGTCACTGTACTGATAAAATTTTCAGTGGGTGTTTTCACTAATGTAGAAGTTGTTGCACTTGGTCGGTTTTTCATGGTTAACTGATGAATTTTATTTTGTTTGTAGTACAGTAATTTCAATCAAATCTCGATTTAAGATCAATCCAGAAACCTTGATATTCAGTCGCACTATCTGTCTTTAGTAATCTGACGCTAAACCCTTACAATTTGGTTTATAACTTATTAAACGGAAAAATAATGATCTGATCAAGATGTGTCACTGTTTTAGTGTTATCTAGTCGGGATTGGAGTTTAATTTCATGCTATGTTAATCACTAAGCAGTAGTAACATAACTAGCTTAACAATTATGTGTCTAACAAGGTTTGCCTGCATTTCGTACTGTACGTAAATACTTACCTATGTGGTGTAGTTTATGGAATTAACAACACAACAGCAAGAACATACAGTATGATTCCCTTTATGAAGAATGCTTTCCCCGTTTACTGACTTTCGGCTAAAATATGACATATTATGTCCTTGACAGACGGAAACGAAAATGGAGAAAAGGTCTATTTCAAGGACAGCAATGAATGGTTATTATCCCATTGAAATGTTTATGAATACATCAATACGTGACGATGGGTGAATGCTGTACAAGTATTTTCCCGCCCATTTTTCAGGCAGCTCAACTATTTTATTTGATGAACAATGATTGCCATTTTTGTTGCAGAAACGTTTGCTTTTACGCATGGAAGAGATATGTAGTTTACTTTTACTGATGCAGAAACACGACGTTTTGTTGCTGTGCTCATTGTCGTTCGGTAACTGAACTCTTGCTATGATTGACTATCCATCTTGTTCGGTCTTAGTTCTAATCGTAAGTTAGGGTCTAAGGGTTTCGGAACACGGTGACATGGAATACCTTGTCATACTCTTTTAGTCTGTAACAAACTGTTACGCCGTACTATCACAATGGCCAGTAATGACTAATGACTTTATTCCGTGTTTGTTTCCGAAAAAACGCGAATATAGTTAAAGTTAAAACATTAAACGTCGAATTTACGTATGCATATATCTAAACATTAATGGGGTGAGATTACCTGGAATGAGATTACCTGGAAATACAAAGTATGAGAAAAGGATCGGAATCGGAAATTGGCGTATCACCTAAACAATGAACAAAGCATTACTAACTTCACTTCGATACTAACTGTAAAGACCCATCGTTGCGTATCAATTTTACGACCCGCTAGCACTAATGTTGGTTTTCATGTGTCAGAAAAGTTACTAGCTTTTTGATAGCCTATCTTAAAGAAGTTTATAGCCTTATAAAACGCCGCACACAGGTCATGATTACAACTACAACGTCAGCTTTAACTCGTTGCACAACATAATATATACATGCTTCCAGTTCACAATTGATATACTTACTAATGTCATCAAGTCGTTATCGGTTTTTTATTAATGTCACATTTGGTCATTTCTTGTAGCTGTAATTATTGGATGAAAATATACAATAAACACACCTAGCTAACTTGTAAAAATGTCCATATTTTTGGTTTGTTTTCTTAGGTAATAACCGGTAAGTTTAAATTAACTTTGTCAACAAATGACAGGCAAATGACAGGCAAATGACACAGGAACAAACAGAAAATAAACCGACAATAAGAGCAATGCATAACATGGTTAATTGGTTACATTACGTATTCGCTATTACAATTTGTATCTCATCCATCTTCCTGTGACATATATCGGTTCTTTTACATAAACATAGGCAAATAATTAGGAACTCTGTCGGCAAGCCATATTTCCTAACATACATCCAGCCGGATAGCACACATCCGTTTACAATTAACTAAAGTTCAAATAAATGTATAATACATAATGCCTGCAAAACGCAGAGTTGATGTCTCTGTAACCTTGACAATTGATTCTCCATAAACGGCTGTCCACCTTAAAATTGTATATTGTTTCCAGAGTAGCGATAGTAAGGAAACCCAAAACCCTTCCTTAGATAAAATATTAAAGAATACCAATTTCCAAGGAGAATTATGTTCACTACTGAACAGTGACTGCGGAACAGGGGCCAAGGGGGGATTTGACCCCCCATCCCCCCTGTTCCGCAGTCCATGCTACTGAATATTGTGAGTTCAGTGATATTGGATTAAATCATTTGCATAAACAACATGCAAGTTATATAAAACAGGACAATATTACATGTTCATCGTGTTTCTTTACTTAAGAATGATAAATGAAATCTACATTTTGTCTTAAATTATTGTTATTTAATGAGTTTTTTGTTTTTTTCACTTATTTGAATGTATTTTTACCTTTCTCCTCTTTATAAAAATTGGCTTAAAATTCGAGACATATTCTTGCACTGCTGCACGTGACTGTTTGTCTTTATTTATGTGTGACTATTTTTGTTAAGACGAAACAATAAATCAGGAATAAATAATAAAATAAATAACTTTCAATTCATGTTGAGTACTAATGAGAATGTTTAGTTAACAACTCAGAGTGTACGAGGGAGGATTCCTAACGTATAAAACATTGTAACGTTTACAATCGTTACAATTTGTGAGATTCGCCTAAATTACCTAAAACCTGCCCATAAGCATGAAGTACGATAGTAATACACAAATTGTAGTTTTTATATGCTAGACGTATACATATATAGTGAAATCAATGTCATTGTTGCCGTATTTGAACTGGTGGTGGCACATTAGTCACAGTCGTGACAAATGAATTCTTAATTTAATTGCGCAGTCCAGTGCGTCTAGGTACGTTTTTTAATTGAAACAATTACTAAATTTATTTACTAAATGAAGTTGTATAAAATGGAAGGGAAAGGGAGCGCTACCTACCGATCTGGATCTCTTCCTCTTGTATGTCAAATAAATTAAATGATTTACGGAAACGTTTTCAAAGATGGTTAATTTGAACGATGCAAATATAAAATTTAATGTTAGTTATTACCCAACTGTAAGAAAGGTGATAAACATCAAGACCGAATTAATAGAAGACATTTAAATTCTATATATTCTCACTAAATACGCCAAACATGCCTACTAGCATGCCATGGCCCAGACAACGGTCAACAGTTTCGGTTTTTTATAGGTTTTAAAAAAAATATTATCAATTATGTGACTGAGAGGGGGGGATCATTTCTCTCTTTCCATCCTTCTTTCAACCTCATCCTTGGCAATCTAATGCTCTACAAAAATGCAAGATTACCTGAAAGTGATTGGCAGTATAATTAAATGACAAAAAATTGAAACATACTTGAAAAATTAATGTTTCATCAAGTAACGCACTCCTATGGGTTTCAAAGTTTAATTTAATTACAACAAGTTGTAGTTACAGGCTCAAATCTAACGTTATGGTGTACTTCAATTGTAAAATCCTTGTGTGTACCATAATCATTTATTATTATTATTATATTTTCTCTTCTTCTGGTATCCTCATAAGCGCGTTTGTGCTTATTTTATAGCTGTTAGTATTTACTATAGCTATGCCATTTAAATGTTTCCATGAATGTGTCATTAGGTTCTACGCTTTTTAGTCATCTCTACGATAAGAGTTTTCGTTGCTCCTGGCAATTTAAAGTGGAGCATATTGGTATTTTATTTAAATGACAACTTATCGCTTGATCAACTAGTTGATTACGAATAATCTGTATATGTTTTGCCAATGTGAATTTGATGCTGTCAAATTGATGATGTCACCGACCGAGAAGTTTCAATGAAAAATACAAACCCTGTACAAATACATTCTATAGAACATGGGCAGCTTATCGTGGAACTGGATATACAACGTGACTTTATTATTACTTTCAAATACAATTTTAATAGCGTTGCATTTGCATATATTGTAATGAAGACATCATCTCTCTCTCTCTCTCATGTCAGTCATTCTAGTTATACGTAAATAATGTGAATTATTGATATTGATCATATCTTACTGATAAGCACTTGAACTGCCAGACTGTTATATGATTAAATGTGTGAATTTTTATTTTATTTTATGCAGACTATACATAAATACAACGTTTGATGGTAATCTGTAATATAATTCTAAATGGTACATGTTCTTCCAATAAATGCACAAAACGGCAATTTTCCATAAAGCGTGCATGGGTAGTTTACCTATAATCATATAATCATTCTTATTCCTAGAAAAATCCAAGGACAAAAACTGGAGTAGAATATATTATGTAGATATAAAATGTACTTTCTGTTCGTCCCTTCTTTATCTAGCCCAGGTACAATACATATAAAACAGTTACGTTATATTTTCTCACTACTCTCTACAATATGTTATATACTTTCTCAATTTTTAGCTAAATATAATGAATAAATGATTCAAATAAAGTTACGGAAATTGTAATTTGTAAAAAACAATAACATTCACGATTTACTTCGTTGACGACGAAGAAAAGTTTGCTTACAAGTATATTTGCATACTTGTGTGTATATTTATCTCACTGCTTAGACGTAACGAATAATAATAATATTTTTGTATTCGTCATACTTTTAATATGTTAAAATATCGGGTACATCATCTTTAGTCTTTGACCTCCTAGGGTCAATGTTGCCCAACAGCTTAGCACACGTTTCATAGTCATGTGGAAGTCTACTAATGCGTTGAAGTAGATCGTAGTTAATTTCCTCACTTATCACACTGTCCTGCTTATACGAAGCATGTGTCGTGACAAATTCACGCATCCATCGAGCTACAGTGTACACTTCACCGGCGGCGCGACGAGACAGGAGGGATAAGTACTGTTGAAGGGTGCATTGACTATCAGCATCAACGTCCATTGACATGAGATACTTTTGAACTAACGGGATCAACCCGGGAAACCCCTAAAAAATGTTTAAAAATAAGAAAATAAAAAATATGTAAATGCACGTCCCTTCATGCAAAGAATATAATTGTCCCTTCATTAAGGGTTGTTGTTGTTGTTGTTGTGATTACCTGCTTCCCATTCATGATTTCATTAACCGTCATCAACGAGTAGGACTTGTTCCCTTTATTTTGCAGAAATATAATTTATGATGACAATGACATTATTTTTACTGTATATTTGGCGGTATTAAATATGACCACCCACCTCAAAGTGATCTGAATCTTTTGTATTATCTTGATGAACTTTCTCCGAAAACAAGGAAACCGGATCACGAATAAATAGGTGAGCAATATGTTGGGCGAGTTGTTGATCGATTCCCCCATTGATTAGAGCGTCGAAATGCTCCTGCTCGTAGATAAGAGGAATATCATTAAATTCATCGTTTTCCTCTGACCTGCAATAAAAAATAAAAGTCAATCATCACTACATATAAAAGTAATAACAATAATAATAAATTACTTCATATTATTATTTTTTAATTATTAATCTTTTCAAGAACCGATATGCACCTAAATCATCGAACTAATTATTATTCCCCTAATTTTCCATCTAATTAATTTCCTCAACCACTCGTGATTAATTTGTTTTTCTTGTTTACATTTTATCAATTTTCGTAATCATTTATAAACGCATAAGTTGCATAAATCCTTTAATTTGCATTTTTATTCAACTGAATTAATCATTTTCCGTTGTAACATGTGGAAGGGGAATGCAGAGAAACTCAAAACTCCTTACAATTAGTGTGGATTGTGGAATCACTCAGAACCCAATGATCCGTTTAAATTTTATGCCAGCGAGGATAATGGTTTTACATGTACTCATTTTTTTGAATAGAGAATATTATTTAACATTATTTATGCTCCTCCACTCAACATTTTATCACCCACGTACAAAGTCAAGTTGACTGCAAGTTGACGGCAAAGACTGAAGTAAATGACAAAAGCCGGTTCAAGATCAACTTTATTCATTGAACTTATCCGTACAGGCCGAATTAGATAAGATAACCTGATGACCTACTCCTCTACGTTTTCCATTCCAAATTCCAGCTACTCTCTAGACATCTCGTGTGCCTACACTCGACCATGTGCATTAATCCTTCAACACCAGCATGAATATAATATTAACAGATGGGCTATAATTATCATTTATTATTAGGTTTTGAAAGATTTTTGGAATTATGGATGTGGATTATCATACCGGAATGAATGGAGTATTAATAAAATAATAAAAATGATAGTGGCATGGCCTTGGAATATACGTATGGCGTAGAAAAAACGTGTGTGTAACCAATGCAGCTTGTGTTGGTGTCAGTGATTTTTATCGACAGAGACGATGATGTATCAAAAAAATAATCTCGCTTTGTTTTTGCGTCATAAAATAAATTAGCCTTTTTTTGTACTACTACCGCACCCTCCTCGTGCCCTGAGAGAGGAGAGTAAAGGAAAACAGTGCTACTTTACGAGCCTCTCTATTGTTATTTATTATTATCACTATCACAAATACCCGAAGAGTGTAGTGCTTTTCGTGTGAGTGTCGGTGAAATTCAATTAATAATCCTATCTTGACGATGTCATAATGTCACATGAAAAAGGCACACACAGTTATATAGGCATAATCATAATGCAAGCACGCCAGCAGAGATAAAACCCATTCCAGTAGAGACGCCCATTTTGAGAATAGATAAAATTCTTCAACAAAACTGTACATGTACATTGTACGCTAAACAATAATCAAAATCTCTGCACATGGGGCTTCCCGCTTTCCCTTAAGGTACAGGCTATCATTTATCCTAGTTCAAAGTAGTTGCAGCCACAGGAAAAAAGTCATTATAGCCGAGGTCTTTTCTTTTGTACTTTGAGCTGTGCAGGTAGCACTGTTGGCCTTATATCTACTTCTAAACAACCCTGTATTGCAACGATAAAGAATGTCAATAATAATGGGATAAAAATGCGGCTGCAAAAAGCATGTCAGTGGAATGGAAATGGATCGATAATCCATAAATTTCATAGTCATTTCCTTTGCTTTTAAAGTCCTTGTTGCTAGTCATGTTCAACATATTTGAACAGCCCACCACACAAAAAGCTGACAAGCAAAGACTGTTTTTATATGACAGTGTCAGGTCGGTCTAGTGCGAACCTAAACAACAGGCAAAAGTATAAAATAAATTCGAACGTAAGGTGGAACTGGTAGAAGTAGTAGTCAGCTTTTGGAAAACTCTCAGATGATGAGCGATGTTTATGTTGCGAAAACGTTTGCATTTCTTTCCACGAACACTGCAAGGAAATGTGTGAGGGTGGATTATATTTGTCATTAATTTTAATACCAAAACAGACACACTTTTCGACTCTAAATAAGCAGGCAGGCATATTATCATCAGTGCACGCCCTCAAATTGGCTGTATAATTTGCAGCATGTAACCCATCCATTTACTCAAAAAATAAACTGCACTTAAAAAGGGGGAAAGCAGCATAGCAGTTTAAGCAGGACGCAGCATTTTATGAACTTTGAACAAATAAACCTAAATGCCTATTTGAACCTTGCCCCACTTGACACTCGGTTTTTCTGGTTTATATCAAAAAGTAAAGTACACTTCTTGCTCTATACTATTATATAATCCTTCACCTCCAATTAAAACCCTTAAAAATTTCTATCTGAGCAGACAGACAAACTAAGGCACTACGTAAACGGAAAAATAATTTGATATTATGCAGTCGTATAAATCCAATACGATGGTAATCAAAACGAGTAGACATGCAATATTGTGTGCGTAACCACTAAAATTACCACACAACCATATACAGCATAAAAAGCCATGAAAAATAGTTTTCCATGCAATATAGGTCGTTTGTGTAGATAGGTTCTTTCAGCAAAAAAAAATCATCTACAGACACAATTATACGTACCTTATATTTTTACCACAAGTTATAGTCTCTCAAGTGCTTCGCGATTTCATGCAAGTGTCGGACAGGACGACAAAGTCATGTCAAGCGTTTAAAAGGATATATAATTTGTATTGTTTGTCTTGTTATGCATACAGTAAAGTGGTACTCGATAATCATTCGAACACCACTTGTAAGCTTTCTTTCATTATTAGCCAGTAAATGGCTACTTTTTTCCAATAAATCCATTTTTATCTGTCATGATCAGCAGCAACATTGGATGTAGGTAACCTGGCTGGTGGTGGTGGTTGCTATTATTCCATTCAACTTTATCCATTATCCACGTTATCTGGAATTGTGTACACACACATCATTCATGTGTACTTTGCCGACATCAACAAAAGCGAAAATTTCCATTATGCATGTATTTTGATTGCGTCACATTTTTTATACCATGCTTTCATCATGGCAAAAAGGATGATGATGATGATGATGATAATGTCACGCTGTTGGAATTATTATGGCCAAACCGCTTATTCGTTGACGTTATTATGTATACCAAATTTCTAAATTGCGTTTGACTTTAGTTGGAGGATACGGAATGAGTAGACAATTGCCAGTAGGTATTGTATAATTATGTATGTGTTTTCGTGGTTTACGTATGACTTTTTTGTTGAGCGCAATGTGGTGGTTATTGCCTAATCGGATGTATGCAATCCCATTAATTTTACAACATGAACTTTTTACGACTTAGCAATACAGACAGAAGCAGTAGCTTACAGATAAGCATCCACCGAGTCATATCGTGATTTGGGGATTCTGGTCCGTTCTTTAGGATAACGGCAGTCTACAGAGCCGGCAATAACATCCCATCTACAGTCTACGTCAGATATGTAGCCACGGTAGAATGGCGTAGCAGCCGTCAAGGCCAACTGAAATAAAAGAAAAATGGTAAATGTTAAGACAAGCGAATGTAAAGGAAAGGGAAAAGAACGAGAAAACAAGACCATAAAAATGATAATGGCCCAATTTAAGAGAAATGAGTACACGTGTGTATACAGTAAGTTCGTAAGCCGGCAGTTAATTATTATGGATATTGGTAGGGATTGAAAGATATAATGGCTTCACTTACCATAATTGGACAGAGAGGTGTCAGCTGATCATACAGCATTCGGGCTTCCCCAATGTTACAAGCTTGGAAGGTGACCTGAAGACAACAACAGCCCATTCCGAATCCCATGGCGTCCATATAGATCATGTCAGGATTTTGTTCAGGTACACCGTCCTCTATGAAGGGACTTGGTGTGTTGATGTCTTTGAAAACTGAGAGGAATATAACAGCGCCGGAAAATATGTACATTTAGTCAAGCCAGCGGTTAATTGAGTTAGCAATCTCCATTATTATTTTTAGAGACCCCACTTAGAGACTGTATATATGACTTACTTGGTACTTGAATGTCAATCTTGTTTCCACGTCTGGAGCGAATGTTTCTTGTCAACGTCTGGAATCTTGGGTGACCTGGAAAAATGGCCTCATCTGGAAAGAATCTGGATCTGGAAACGCTGGTCTCTGGAGCAGGATTGTACTCCGGGAATGTAAACCCCGGGGAACCCAATCGGGGAAAGTTGGCAATCGAGAGCACCATTTCATTAGCAGGCAACAGCAGCTGAGCTTCTTTTCTCCGGGATTTCATGTTTGCTTCAACAACGTTAAGGTGAACCGGAAGAGCACCATAAGGAACCCCGGGCGTACCTTCAATCATATAAGCACCATACTCGGGACGCCACAAAGACTTTACCGATCTGCGTACATCAAAAACATGACACGTCAAGGCCATTTTATTTCAAAATCTTTATCCTTTTTGAAAAAAGAATAATATACAACTCAGAACTCACTCCGGATTGTCATATTCCGGTTGTCGCAGCACAGGCAACAACTCATTTGCTCTAAGGGACACTTTACAACATCGTTTCTCTTCGTCAAACCGAACAATAATGTACTCCACCTCATCCCCCCACTTGAGAGAGTCCCCCTCCCTGTCTTTCAACTTTAAATAAAGATTAATAAACTGCTGGATCCCGTTTCTCTTCACATGCTCCGCCAATTCCTTCGTTTCTTCCCACGTTAATGGAGAACCCTCCGAGAGAAGACCCATTCCGCCACAGGCAAAGGAATACAATCAACGTGCAACGTAGCAAACAAAACCTCTTTTATCCGTGTTTTCCCTCTCAAAAACACAACTATAATTGTTCAATAACAGCCACTTGTTCACTTTCACTCAATATTTTCCCTTTAATGAACCATTTTTTCCTTTTTACTCGTTGGCGGAGTCTCCTGAAATAAACAAAAACAAAAACCACTTACTCAACAGTTTTCCTACACACAGCCCCTTCCCATGTCCCATTTTTTCAGTGGCCTATTTTATGTCCGTCGGAATTATTTATTTCCCTTTTCGGCTGCTACTTCACCATACTTCCCGAAAACAGTGGTGAAAGCAGTAAAGCAAAGCAGCTGTGTTAGATAATGCGAGGAAAACCTTGCTTGGTCATTCTACTACTACTCTTCTCCAGCAGACTTCTCTCATGCTTCCTGCCTGACTACAAAAAGAATCGTCGTCGTAGTACAACACCAAAAGAATGAGAATGAGATGACGTTATATTTATTGATAGCACGACACGAGAAAATTCCCGACTACTCCTCCTTCTCTACTCGTCTATCCCTTTTGCCTTTCCATTTTTGCAATGTATATTTCCCTTGTCTAGCTGTTTCCCTAATTATTAAATTCCCAGCATACCAATAGCAGAAAGTAGAGAGAGAGTAAAAGTTTGCACACCTTTCATTTTTCATCACGTCGTCGTACTATTTTATTAACTCTCTCTCTCTCTCTCTCTCTCTCTCTCTCTCTCTGTGTGTGTGTGTATGCATTTATGCATTTCTATTTCGTGTCACACACAAGTGTTTGCACACTGCCACATGACTAGCATGTANCGTACTATTTTATTAACTCTCTCTCTCTCTCTCTCTCTCTCTCTCTCTCTCTGTGTGTGTGTGTATGCATTTATGCATTTCTATTTCGTGTCACACACAAGTGTTTGCACACTGCCACATGACTAGCATGTAACTTCTAACAACTCCAAAAATGTTTTTATCCCAGGAAAAAAATCGTAATTACTGCGTAACATTTTTCTCTACTAAAATTTAGTTAAATAACCACACTGCAACAATACCGGAAATAAGCTGCTGCCATTCACCTAACTACAATGTCACCTTTCACTTTACTTGACAGCTCTCTTTCTAAGGGAATAAAATCTAAACAAAAGTACAATACGTATGAAAATACAAAATCGGCCAGGAACTGGCTAACTAATAAAAAAAGTACAACTGCACCAGTTTTATGACTCACACCACACTACTCATTCTACGCCAAACAAATACAAACAAACAGGACTCAAAAGTTGCAGTCAGTCAAAACACAACAGCCACCACCACTCGACTGCTGCTTTTTCTTCTCCATGCATTTTCTTGGAGTAAGCCATGCAAGCAAAAAATTGGTGGCCGTCGCAAAATTAAATTATAGGGAGCAAAAGTGTACTTTTCCGTTGTTGTGAGTATGTATACTAGTTTGCATAGGTACCTATAAACTTGTCGTTTGCTGTTTTTTCTGATGTGTATGTTACGATAATATATAGTCTTTTCTCGTTGGTCCTAGTAGTAGTCCTACTAACGATTGATTAGTTTCTGCATGTAAACCACCACAACATAATATACTTTCGTATTTTCTCTCGCTCACTCTCTACTACCGACTGACTTGGTCTGTTTCCTACAACAGAATGTCTGACAGAGTGTGAGAGCAGAGGCATGTCGTCGTCGTCTTTATGTGTGTGTAGAGTCTCGAGTTGTTGTGTGTGCTATATGGATTGATGATATGATGATGGGGGAAGTTGGAAATTGGAAGTTGCACCTATGTACACTTCTAGTTATGTATATAGACAAAAACCTGTATACACTTTAGTGTGCCAGTGTGGAACTACACAAGATAACACTCTCTTTCCCCTAAAATAGCATATTCTTTCCGGCGCTTATGTTCTCTTCTCTCTCTCCTTGGAATGGAACAAACACTATTAATGGTAGTGCCTCTACTTATGAAACCAGTCGGCGTTTACTACAGAATTATCCGCTAAACGGTCTGTGTCCTAGTCGCATAATATCCAGTGGTGGTAGACTTTTGCATTCCGTCCGACGTTCAAGCCTCCTATTCTCATGTAATTTTCCCTGTGTGAGTGAGTAGGTGTATTAAACCTAATATGCAGGGCAGTATTAACTATTAGCCACGAGGATGTTTTTTATTACTATATTCCATTTTACGTACCTATGCACTCTTGTCTCTGCATATGAAGTGGATACACACATATCATCATCATTTACGCACGCACGACAAACGGAACGTTTTACTTTTGTTGATAAAAAAAATGCCGAGTAACATGCCGAACTCGGCCATGCCGTGCCAATAAGCAGACTATATGCTTGTTATTTTGATTTTTTCGATAAGGCAGACAACCAGAGAC
>JAHZNB010000291.1:0-13196 GCA_027744295.1 Callyntrura guangdongensis | reverse complement strand
CGACTATCGACTAACAATGATAAAGGCTATAACATATGTCCTCCCTCCTCCCTCGTCCCTCGTCCCTCCTTCCTACGAGGATTACTATCATTACTACTAAAGTTACTTTAGGATCCTTTTCGACATCATTTGAATGGTTATTGGGTACTTAATTCATATTTTAATTTTAACCAGTTTCAAAACTACTGTCCAAATATCCTTTTAAACAATTTGTTTAACAGTTCAAGCAAGTCCACGTGACAGGGCCATCAGACCCTCCAAATCGTGCCATGGTGTTGGCATCCAGATCAATCAAGTAGCCACTGCTTCCCGCATTTTTCGTACAACATCCCCCACAGTCACTGTCTCCACAAGTGTCGCAAACCGTCACATCAATACTTTTGGACCCCTGCGTGACGCGGAGCCTCTTGTTGATGTACTTGGACTGATCCCCGTGCGTGGAAAAGAAAGCGGCAATGTCGTTTTTAACCACCCAGTCGTGAGACTTGGTGCCACAGTAGGCAAACTGACCTTGATATTTGCATCCAGAGTAGTCGTCACACTCGGAAGTCCCTTTGCAGTACTTTTTCTCCGCACTTGTGTATGGCGGCTTGAGATTCTTGCTTTTGCAGCATGGCGGAAAAGAGCAGTAATGAGTAAGTCGGGCTGTAAATGAAATAAATAATTTAAGCATTTTTCTTTTAACTATAATTATTTTAACAAACTCGTTTTGGGAAATATTTTACCATCCAGGGCATAGCAAGTGCCAACCACTCCAACGAGGATGAGTAGAGCAAGACGAGCAATCATTTCTATTGGGGGTGTTTCTGGCAAGTTTCAGATGTGTACTTGTAATTAATTTCATTTTTACTCCGTTTATGAAGGATCCAGAAATGAGGGTTGCATGCAGAGGCGTGGCGTGCACCTGCATGAAGCTCAAATAAATGCATAAAAATAATGTAACATTTTTGCAAAGCGAATGATTCATCATCATGATACCAGGAAAACGCTGCTTTAAGGCTTGACAAATGTTTGCAAATAAAACAACATTACGTCATAATACGATAGTAATATTATATTTGTTTTTAAGCATGCACACGTCATTAGGGCCATGTTCTCCGAATCTGTTGCAAAAAATATTATTTTAAAAAGTGGTTGACTCACTAACTACTTGTTATAGAGTGTAGTAAAAAATGTGGTTGGCTTCTGTTCTGCAGCTGGTGTTGCTTTTTGCGTAGGTAATTATTGAGCAAACGTGGATAGACGAATAACATTTCAAAGATGAGTTGGCAGTTAGAATCCGGATAATTTTAATAAAACGCGCAGTTAAGTTACTCTTCGTGTCACAAGCAGCTGGCGTTTATGATTCCATGAATACTGTACTGATGATGACGTAAACCGAGTCAATGATTAAATTGTGCGGTTTAGATCCTGTCTCATCAATTATTTCCAATAATAAGTATTAATTCATTATTATGTTGGCGGCATTACCAAAACATGTCCTTTGGTTATGGTTACGAAAGGGTAGAATTTTTTTTAAATATTAATTTTCCGTTTTATTATTGGAATGATCAAATCAAAAAAAGTCATGATATCTCCGTGTTTTCTCATGCTGCAAGCATGTTCATTTTTCCGTTTTGCAATTTGGGTTAGTATATCAATTTGATAAGCTAAGTAAAGTGGCAAAGCTCAATTGCTGCCTAATTTAGATACATATGTGCATGCATATGTACTTATCCAAACCTAAATGAATTTTATTGATGCATTCGCTGTTTACTCACACTGTTACTGTTACCGATCCCAATGTGCGTCATTGTCATGTCATGTCATCCACCTTATCTGTATGCATTTTTGTGAGAAAGTACGGTTAATAAACTCTTCTTGTGCAAATAGTTTTGAGTGAACTTTTGCATGAGTTTATATTTCTGCTTGAAAAACTGTTTGGACAAAGTGAACGCATGTAGCAGAAAATCTTCTGACTTCAGTAATCAGATGAGAAATGTTACATTCATCGTGGCATGGACGTCATTAAAGAGCAATAAATAATTTAAACGTAGGTAGCCCAAGAGGAAGGCAGGTCAAATACAAGTTATAATTAGCCCACCAATCATCCTAATTTATTAGAAATTTGATTTAAAAAATAAGTAGGAAACGCCAAAGCTGGTGTTACATCAAATCGTTATTTTTTTCCTTGTGCCATTGGGGGCACCGACGCTTGGTTACGCAAATGTATCCAAAATATCATAATAAAACAACCAATGACCAAGAGATGTACACAAGCGTAAAACAAAAATTTTGGTAAAACCAATTGACAAGTGACAAATTGCCTTGGAAAGTACAATAATTAATGACTAAATTTATTTTCAAGTTTCCCACAAATAAATCCATGGTTACTTTTTTGGCTTGTTGGATGTTTCGTCTGAAGTGGACGAGGGACCTCCAAAATACCTTTGAATCTCTTCGAAACTCTTTCCCTTTGTTTCAGGTAAGAGAAAGAAAACAAAAACAAATCCAACAGCGCAAACAATTGCAAAAATGAAAAAGCACCACTGAATCGTTACAGCGTCCTGAATGGATTTAAAAAATTTGGTAACCAAGAAAGCCAGAGCCCAGTTAATAACCATTGAAACCGTTCCGACACGTGCTGTAACACAAGTCAGGTTACAATATCATGTCATTTCATCATGAAACATGCACAATATTTAAAAAAGTGTGTAGTGCTCCCTTTACCTTTCACCTTTTGAGGAATTAGCTCTCCCAACATCACCCATGGAATAGGACCATAGCCAATATTGAAGGCAGCGATGAATATCATTAAACAAATCACTGGAAGAACCCCAAGATGTTGATCATGTTCACCGATGCTTTTGAGTTGGAAGAAAATACCCAACACGACCAGGGAACCACACATACCGAAGGAGGAACAAAGAAGCAAAAACTTCCTTCCCGCTCTGTCAGCCAAAAAAATGGACGAGCAAGCTGCCAGGAGCTGAACGATACCAACAAGGATGGTAGCTACGCCACTGTCCAAAGTCGATCCTGCAGTGACGAAAATATATGTGGTGTTGAAAATAACAGCGTTGACACCTGGAATACAAAACAGAATATTATTGGCACGATGCTGTTATGTAAAAATTGTCACCAACAGTAAAGCTTACTTTGTAAAGTGTGTTGTAAAAGTACCCGAAAGTTGCTGGAACAACATGATCGCAACCATAAGCAAAAGTGGTTGAAAATTGTGAGGTTCTAAAAGATCGCGGATGTTTGAGGTCTGTGCTTTAACTTGATCGACGCTCATCTCAATCTTTTAAATTTCATCAATAACATAGAAGTCAACAATTCGTACAACGTTTGTATAATTTAATATAGATCAAGCGCGTAGCCAGCTCAAAAGTTTCGGGGAGGAACACCATAAAAATTGAAAAATTGGTTGGGCCTCGCGCATAGCGCGAAAAAATATTCTGCCCAGGCTTTTCAAAATGTTTTGAGTACCGCTTTGTGAAAAACTAGGGGTCAAAATATTGTAAAAATTACCATTTCGTAAGCTCAAGTTGTCAAAAATCAGATTTTTGAATGTAAAGTTAATATTTTTATCACAACTAAACTCATCAAATTGGTTTGAAAAATTTTAGCGAAAATTTTGAAAAAGTAAATTTTATTGTGCGCCAGCCATATTTGGGGGGACGTGCCCCCCTGTCTACGCCACTGGTAGGTATTATGTTTTCCTTTCAAACTTGACAGTTATCTTACGAGTCTCATTTCTTCTTCAACGTCTAAGGTAGATGTCTTATTACGAAACCAACATAGGGATCTGTAGGCATCATCAACTTTTCCTTTGGACACAAGGTACCTGTCGAGAACACACAATGGCGTATCGGTAAATTGGTCTGATGATTTTAAAAGTAATGAATATCAATGTTGCTATAACTTTATACCTTGGTGACTCCGGAATAAAAAACATTGCTACCAGGAATACCAGAGGAACAATTCCACTGAGAATTGCCAGCCACTGCCAGGTCAAAAAGTAGCCAAACACGTATCTAATAAATAAATTTATGTAAACCAAGCAGCGAAATACCAGGGTGGAAAGAAATTCAAATTGGAAAAGAGTAAAGAGGTTGATTACTTTACTTTCTTACGTAAATAGAATTCCGGAAACAACCATAACTTGAAAGCCACTTCCAAGAGCGCCACGAATGCTATCGTCAGAAATTTCAGCGACGAACAAGGGTGCAGCTAAGGAAAAACTATGTTATCAAAAGATAAACTTGTCTTATAATCATGATTCCAAAATCGGTGCTTACTACATTACTCGAAAGTGGACGGTGAATTTAGTTACCTGCACCATGCATGCATAAAAGCGGACGTGGAAATTCTTACATATGCCCCGGCAACCAACCTGGCCCACCAGCCGCAGCCTAAAAAATCAAAAACCCAAACGGCCCGCCAGAAAATTTTCCAAGTGCCAGCCAGCACCATCCAGCTGGTCATTTTGATGCCGAAATCCCGGCAACCAGGTTGCCAGGTTGAATAAGAATTTCCACGTTCGCATAAAAGTGTTAAATTATTTCCCAAATCTTACNAAATCCCGGCAACCAGGTTGCCAGGTTGAATAAGAATTTCCACGTTCGCATAAAAGTGTTAAATTATTTCCCAAATCTTACCCGCCACCACAGAAGCCAGTGACAGCTCTTCCAACAATTAACATAATTGCGCCGTTGGAGGAAACCACAAGTAACCATCCAAGCGCAAAGGGGACAGAGAGCAATAACATTAACATTTTTCGTCCAATTACATCAACCAACAATCCCACCACAATCACAGAAACCAGCGCACCTAACTAATAGAAAACAATGTTTCGTTTTTGTTTACTGTGGGATTAAAACCATAAGTTAGTCAAGGATAAATATTCCGTGTAAATATGAACTTATATATACATTAACCACAGACGCCATCCAGGATACCTCTTCGTCTGAAATGTCAAAGTTTAATTCTCCCGCTTTAATTTTGTTACGCATATTTGGCATTGCAGGTCTATTAGCAGGTAAACCAGAAGTTGGAGGAATATTTATGATAACGAAGTAAAAAATGCAAGAAATGTTATCTTTTGTACACTTACGAGGTATAACCCAAAACTGTTCCGAGTCCAAATGCTCCGATAGTGGCTACAAATATGATTAAATTATTTCGTTTAAATATGGCATTGTCGGCTACTACAGCAGAAGCATTTATGCCAGCTCAAGGATTTGAGGGGCACAACCTAAAAATTACAACGAGGGTGGGTGTTCGGGCGGAGCGCGAAAAAAAATTCTGGAATAATTCTTTAAAATTTCCAGTTTGAGTACCAATTAATGGAAAACCAGGGGTCAAAATATCGGGAAAATGATAATTTCTGGATACCCTTTCTGCGTGTGCTATCTCTACACCAGCTTTCCGCCATGGTTGTCATTTTAAAAAGTGTGACCCCACTGCACCCAGGGGTATGACCGATCGGACCCAAAATTTACCTTGCACAACTAAAAACCCTATGGAACCTTTGTGTCAAGTTTTGCAAATCAGTCAAAGGGTGTGGCCAGGAGAGCGACCACAGAAAAACGAACAAACTAACCATATCCAATACTAACTTTTAGCTTTGCACGAAATAAGTTTGCCTGTTAAGGTGCAATACTATTTTCAAGTTAATCTAAAATTGAGATAAACTGTTTTACAAACTTTATACACAACCCGATGACTTACACAATAGAAAAATGTGACACTGTGACAATTTACATTATATTATACCTGTATAACCTTAATATGTAAAATATTTACCTGCGAGAGCGGCCAAAATTTGATTTCTGTACAATAAAATCATTTTGATTATCTATTTATCTCAATTGTGTCAAAATGAAAATTGCCCCTGTCCTGTCCGATCACTGTTGAGGTTTTGAGTAAAGTATGGGCTGCTTGTCGGACGTCTTTTAGTAAATAACAATGAATAATAATTCGTGATTGGATGGGGTTGAACGAAAATCATAAGCAAAAACGTTGGTCTTCACTCTCTTGTAAATGATATTGATGTAAAAGTAACAAAAGTTTTGGTGCAAAACACTAGCATGTGAGTTAAAGTATTTAAAATATTATATTTCTGAGGAGTAATTGTTATTGAATAAAATACCATCTTGCAAAGTGAGGTTAGTACTGTAAGTCTGCATGTTAATTAGCTCGCGAGTAATTACTTAATTAACAGCAAAAATTGTGGTAGACCCATATATATAACGATGTTTCTTTCTGTTACGAGGGATATTATTTAAAGAATATCACATTTTTACTGACGTTTTTCTCGTCGTAATAAATCATGTGGAACCTATTTCTGATGCCCACAGATAGAGATTTACTGCTTTCTAATGATTTTGGCTAGAAATTGGCGCGTCTTGGAATTCGAATTATGGTACGATTTGTCAAGTACCTTTTAGCATCTTTTCACATGACTATTAGCGTTACACTTCATCTCTCGTATCTAATTCTTCAAATTAGATAACTGAATGCGACCAGTGAAGTGTAACATCGTAAATTTTTAAAAATGCCCGATTTTATTGGCTTTGGTTGATGTAAAAGTTTTTATTTTTCAAGTTGATGACATAAGCTCATCATTACAGAAACACTTTTTCGACAAAACTCCTATCTTGTCCCAAAAATGTACATTAAAACTCGGAAAGTGCAAGCGCAACTGCAGCAGTCTTATAGAAACATGTCTGCATTTTAGTGGTGGGTGACTACAACTAACGAACGGAGTAACTTAAAAGCCTTATTTAAATTCTTTAATCTCTTGATATTTGAATTAGCTTCTGCATAAAATTTTACAAGGAAATACATTTTATCAAATCAGTGCCATCATATCATGTTTCGAAGAAACTTCAAAAATGGACAATTCAAATGTTATTCATGATCTTAACATTAAGGGTTAGCATTGAACTCCGGACACGTCTTATTCCGTGAGCAAGATATCACTAAAAATCCCTAGGAATCCCCTTTATCTGTAGGTGGTAATAGCACAGCGTCCAGATGAAATGTGACAATAAAAAACGTCATTAAAAGTGTGGCATTCTTTAAAGAACACCCCCGTGAAATTAATGTGACAAACTTGATATTACAAAAAATAGCAAATATATGTCATTCAAGAGCCATGTCAATTCTGTATGTACGCATACATGTTTGCAAGATAATTAGTTAAATTAAACTATAATTATTTTTTAAATGCGTTCATGATAAGATCAGTGGCATTTTAGTTCGGATCAAGACAACAGTAAGCATGCTGCGATGCAACATCATCAAGACACCTAGGTAAACAGAGGTCTTACACATTACAGCGAGGATCCCCCTTGGCTAAACCTTAGCAAGTAAACGCATGATAAACCGGCTTAATTGCAGCTATGTAGACGCCGATGAAAATGGTTTTATTGATGCAAGCTAATTGAATTGACAAAGACTTGATATTTTGGCTTGTCAGTTGACCTTGCATCGCTATAAAAAAATTCGAGCTATATTTGGATGAAGTTTAATTTTTACCCCTCAAATGAGCCCTTGGGGGTTAACCAAATTTGCTCAAATTATATTTCAGCAATGGCAATGCCACTACTCTAAGGTTACGTGTGTGCCAAATTTGAACCAAATCGGCTGAAGTGTCTGGCCTGTAGAGTAATCACTAATCACTGACAGACAGACAGACAAACATGCTAAAATTACTCACACGAAATTCTTTCATCTGTGTAATAAACAAAGCAGTAGCAACAATAAAATAATAGATGCAAACCATTGCACACATGAATTACTCTCAGAGCACCAGTACATATCAGAAATAGCGCCTTTGCTTACTAACGCGCAACCTATTATATGCATATGATATTATATATAAATAAAAACATAACCACCAATCAAGAAATGGAATTCTTTTAGCGTTAGGTTATTCCAAAAAATAAATCAAATCTCAACCATAACTAATTATTCCTTGTCGGACCACAAAAGTTTCTGTGTGGAGTAACGAGTACGCAGATGGTTTAAGGCATCTAAATACTTAGTTATAAAATTTATCCTTGTATATGTTTAAAAGATTTTGGTAGCAGACATCATTACTTTTGTTGTAACTATCAACCGAAATGTACACCAAAAACGGTTTTGTGATGTATTTTCTTATGTAAATCAGAACTGGCCAGTTTCCGGTTGATAATTTGCACAAGAGTTAACCGTTTTCCCTAAACTCTTTTTTAAAACAAATGTTACATGTATGGCAACAATTAACTGTGGCCGTTTGAAAATTTGGACTTAAATGTGACAGGTATGATCAAATTATGGGGGTGCTTTAAGGGTTGTAGGTTAGAATGGCAAGTGACAAACTATCCTAGTAGCAATGTTGACAAGTAATTTTCAAGCCATGCAAACGTGGCAAGAGAAAAAAACGTTGATGCAAAATAGGCAAGTTAAAACTGAAGCGATGCAAAGTGGCAAGTTGCAAATCACTTACGATGTCCAAAACTATAAATGTTTGGGTTATTACGAGTGATGGCATTAAACAGTAAAATTTATTGTATTGAAATCTTTCATAATAGCTGATTAAAACTAATTTGTAACAAATCATGCAAACTGGCTAATTTGGTCAAATTCTTGGATTGACATTCTAAATTTACTGACACAAGTTAAAATTATTATAAAATGGAAACACTCAAAGATTAATCGTTTCAAGTTGAAGATTATAAACGGTCGCTAAATGCCAAATCCCTCCCTCGTCCTCCAGACGGGTAGCATTTGTTATCCGACGGCCTCATGGTTGACGCTATGCAAGAAACCAAATTATTAACATAGTAGCACTTGTGAATTTGTGATTACTTCTGAGGAGGACATTCCAGATTTCAGAGTTTTATTCTCGTTTCTTGGATTAGACTGTGTATGTTTTTAGTGTTGATACATCTGTTTGTTAGACTGTCACTTGTTGCATTTCTTGAGATGATTATTGAATGAATTTCTCCAGATGAAGTTGCTGCCACATCCAGCACAAGAATAGCGCATTTCTCTCTCGTGAACCCCTTTTTGGTGACGTGTAAGATCGCCTTTACAGGGAAACCGTTTGTTACATTGGCCACAGAGAAATGGTTTCTCCCCCGTATGCATTCTCCGATGAATTTCGAGACTGGCTTTACCTCGGAAGTTTTTCTGACACAAGTCGCATCTATATCTTCCCGTGTGTATATGTTTGTGATGCTTTAGGGATTTTGAACTTCCAAATGTCAGGAAACATAGATTACACTTGAATTTATCCCGCTCATTTCGATGCACTCTCTGGTGGTTAGCCAAACCTGTTTTAAATGCAAAGGACGCACTACACGAAAGGCACCCAAAGTGCTGAGGGTATCTTGGTGCACCTAAGGAGACGTTACCAGTTTTTGAAAGCTGATTTTTAGAACCACCCATTTGTGAGCGTACACATAGATGACGGGTGCCAGACTTGGATCCTGTGTTGCTGTGATTCATTTTTGGATGCCTGGTCAGCGTTAAATTCGTCGATAACGTAGTACTGCACGGAGGCAGCCGCTTGCGGACTTCCGTTGCTCCTTGCTGAACTTTTGAACCCCGACGACGACCGTGAACAGCAGCAGAATCTTGCGATTCGCTAGGAATTCTGTGCCGACCTACGCGAAGCCTTCGAGGAATGGGTACTGGCGCATCACTCCCGTCAGACAGATTACCACCACCGTTTACAACCTTGTCACGCAGGTTGCAAGCCACTCCACCTGGGCGATTGGCCTCTTCACAGTACTTTTTGGATACCAATTTTGGCGGGAGCACCTTGGATTCTCTCTCATCCAAGTGTCCCTGTTGTACAAAAACGTCCATTGTCGGTGAGGAGTCCCCACTGCCCAAAGTTTGTCGATGCGGGAGATCAGCTGGATTGTTAGTGCTACTACTTGTCCCGCTGTTCTTGATGACTGCCGTGTCGCACCGTTCCAGACGAACTTTAGGAACACGCGTCTTGAGAAGATATACCACCTTATCAGAACCTTAAAAATAGAAGAAACCTAACTTAGTCAGCACTTAAATACGTTAAATTAACGTCGTTAATGTGTATAATTCCAACTACAAATTAAAAAAATAAACATTTATTAATATTTTAACGACTTACATTTCACAATAGTTTCGTTTCTTAACTGCATAACGAGTCGTGCCTGTGCCACAGAATCCTATGAACAAATTAAAAGTTAACTTCTCCCAGGAGTTTAGTAATTTGTCAGTTTACTCAACGTCAAAATGAGTTAGATTATTTTGATGAGTATAATGATGACGTTGATTTCAGGTGCACGCGCTCCAACCGTTACGTCTTGCTGATCGCTGTCGCGTTCAAAATCCACTTTGGCACGACAGTTGAAGAGAAGTTTGGCAATGAATACAAGGTTTCCGCAGAGTATAAAGAACTGCGACTGCTTATTACTTTAGCGACTTACATTTCACAGCAGTTTCGTTTCTTAACTACATAACGAGTCGTGCCTTTGCCACAGAATGCCATTCTCTTTCAGCTGCCATCAGTTTATCTTCCAGTTTCTCCCATCGGCTGGTCCGTTTGGATGCTTCCGCAGACTCCTCTTTCACGTGAGACTCGTTCAAAATTTCATGAAACGTCGGAAGATGCTGACTCATCAGCAGTTTTATCATCTCTACTCCTCCTTCACGTGAGACTCGTTCAAAATTTCCTGAAACGTCTGAAGATGCTGACTCATCAGCAGTTTTATCATCTCCATTTGCCGTATCAACGTTGACAATTCCTGGATAAGAGGAGCACAACGGGGACACAACAACACCGACAAGTCACAGTTTCTGCTTGCTTTTCTGTCGTCAGGAGGAAAGACGAGCTTATCTGGATCTTCTTCACTTTCTAACTTTAAATTAAACGCCTCCGATGAAATTTTAGTTTGATTTATATGGAGATAGCGACAAATGTTCCGAAAGCAGACGGCCATCAATCCCGATTCGCCGTTGGCAGCTTCTGATGACGTCGTTGTCTCTGTTTCCTCCAGACAAAGAAAGCAAGTTTCTTGGGTGTTCACAATCAACTCTCCTCTTTTCCCATCCTCGTTCACTTCACTGCTGTTCTCCTGCTGCATGGTTGCTGGCTGATTAATTTTCAATTACAAAATATTATCCTATTTAACTTTTATCCGGCCCACAGTTCACCTTCGAATCGATTAGATTTTTAACCAAACTTCAATTTTGTGAAATCCTTTTATTACGCACTTTAGAAACTCCACAAATTTCTAACAGCCGACTTGATTACGGATTCTGATAGAAAAATATTGCTCAAATGACAATGTCCAACCCAACACAAAACACAACAACTAGGGCTCCTGTGTTTGATGGTGTTCTACTAGCTGTTACGCTCGCCTTTGATTTATTGGCGACAGACGTCAAAATGACACGAGTTTTATACTACGCGCACAACTCTCTACTACATGACGGTACAAATAAATCGAATGGCTTACAGTGATCCGTAAGGTAGAATACTAATGGACCAATGGATAGTTTTGTTTTTCTTGATTTAATGAGAAAATAGCGATGAGCCGGGGAGGTGGAAGAATCAAGAGCAGAATTGATTTTATTGGACCCCAAATTGGGGTCCAATGAATTTGGCCTGTTTATCTGAGTGACATTATCAAAAAATTTCAACATGCAACAGCAATAAATAATGTACGCTTTGTTAAGTGACGAAGTCACGTTACGTTGTCTGTCCATTCGTCTGTCTCACCGTTTGGTCGTGCGATAACTCGAAAACGGTTTCGAATTTTGAGGTTCTGTTTTCACGAATCTGGGGGTTTGTAGGGGGGTTTGAAGGTTTTATAGGGAGGTTTGGACAAGGTTTTATGGGGAGTTTTGAAGTGTTTTCTAGTAGGTTTCAACGAGTTTTACATTTAGGTTTTGGCGGTTTTATGATGACAAAGTTTGTGTTCCTTTCGTCACTTTGCTACTATTATTTTGGGGGTTTATTGTTACAAATATATTGTATATTATAGCCATAGAAGACAACACTACAAAATGAATTGGAGCCAAGGTACGACCAGTTTCGACGTTTTGTATTGCCATCATCGGGCTTTGTGTTTACAAAATAAAATTAAATGTAAGGATGAGGAAAATAATGAAAAATATATTTTTAGAAAATATTTAAGGATTGTATATATTTATAACATTATCATATCGACCGTTCCAAAAGCAAAAGCAGTAACTACTTTTTTCCAAAGCTCGAAAACCTCGTTAATACTTTTTTACAAGCGCAAAGCACGTAAGTCTATTCGTACGATGATTTGAATTACTAATACGCAAATTGATGCATTTATGCCAAAAGAAATCAATTACGTGCTCCCATCCTTTTAGTGTGTAGAAAAAAATAGTTACAATGTTTTCGTGTTTGGAAAAAAGTACCTATCCGGGTTTGGTGTATATTATTTTAGTGTAATGTACAAGACAAGATTTAAAATAATATTTTTACAAGTTTTTACAAACTAAAACTTAAATTTCCTTAACTAAAGTTTTTTTTAATGAACCTAGCACAAATTAAACCCATATTTTTATTGTTTATTATTACAGCAAACACATTATACATTTCTTCATATCACATGACTTACTTTCCTTATTACTCAAGCTCAAAATATGAATCGTGGAGATATACTTGGCGATATGGCGATGCATTGCTATAAGTTGTGTGCCTTTTGCAAAGTGTCGTTATGCTCTTCCATGAATCTTTAAAGTCGATCCCGACAGGACAAAACACCGCGACAGTTCCCAGCATTTCAAATCACCGAGTAAATGTAATCTGCTCGTGTTGCTTTGGTAACAGTTTCTAAGGAGCTATAGGTAGCCTCAATTTTGTTTATAGCTTTCACTCGTCTCCGATGTACCCGCATTTTCCGTCTGCCCCGCTGCGCTACCTGAACAACAGACTGCGTCCACATTTACATCAACACTCGACTTTCCAAACTGGCTTGAACCACGCAACAAAATATTAAAGCTAAACAGATTGCTGAAATGAATGCAAAAGTTGGAATTAAATATTATCCACGGCATCCACCATGCATATCGTTCCAATTCCGAGCAAGTCTAATCCACCTACCACGTTCCTAATGATAGACTTTCGCAGCTTAGAACGGAATTTGAGAGACTTGACGTCTTCTAATTGCTCATGGCTACAGTATCGTAAAAAC
>JAHZNB010000290.1:0-17385 GCA_027744295.1 Callyntrura guangdongensis | reverse complement strand
AATGACAGACAAACAGACATAATTTACTCATGTAAAAGCTAGTTAATGCAAATTAATTACCGTGAGTTACCGAGGGCTTTGTTTTTTTTATTTTATGCGTTTCGGTGACAAAACTTACGGCTCTTATTGAATTAGACAATAACTATGTTTTATATATAAAGGTATAAAGGTGTAAAGCTTCTTAGTGAACGGTAAACTACATTGTATGACCATCACGTGTTTCATACAACTTTCACATAAAATGTTCTTTGAAGTAAAAAGTAAGTTCTTCATACCAAACTTGTCAATGCCAATGTGGAGTCCAAGTTGATATTTTGATATACATATTAACCGTCAAAGTAACAGTGGGTAGGTCCCCAGATCAATCTGACTCGGGGGTCTGCCACAGGGGAATCATGTTCATTTGTGTTATAGTTCTTGTTCATTACTCATTCGGAGTCGTCAAGTTATGACACGGTGTACTACTATGGAGTTAAGAGTTAAAATATGTAACGTAACATTTTGTGTGAAGGGCAATCGCAAAATATTAATCTAAATTAAAAAAGTTTGGTGTCGTAACATAATACGTAAAAAACCTGTAATTTTGGTTAGTAGATCAAA
Source organism: Callyntrura guangdongensis (assembly GCA_027744295.1). NCBI lineage: Eukaryota > Metazoa > Arthropoda > Collembola > Entomobryomorpha > Paronellidae > Callyntrura > Callyntrura guangdongensis. Next base: position 16,785 of record JAHZNB010000290.1, on the reverse strand, counting down.
TTGATCATATGTTGAATAATTTAAACAATTTTACTTTTCCCTTCCTTCTGTTAATGGATGGTTTTCTACTCTCTCTGCCAGACCCAGACCTATACATAGCAATATAGCACCTGGATAAATAATTTAAAATTGTGCTCGAGATTGTGCCCACAGTTCAATCGTTATTTCATTATATTACGAAAGAGAATTTTTCCTGAGTACCTAATTTTTCCTCGTTTAAGTAACTACTCTATACCTAATAGATTTTAATATTTTATAATGAAAATATTCCGTGACCATAATGTTCTCTTCCAGAAAGAATTTCTATGAGTGTACGTACTACGTAGTACACGGTGTCAAACAATGGTAAATTGCACTACACGTGGAGCATTGAAGTTTTATTAATCATGGCATGCAATAATGCAATTTATAGTCTCATATCACCTACAATACATTAGTGCACTTTAAAATTTGAAGCTTGGTACGTTTCTGTTTAACTAAATCGTAATGAACATTAGCTGGTATGCTACAAGTACATTACGTGTGACTAAAATACCTAATGCAACTGGGTTATTTCATTTAAGTGAAGGACTGTATCATCATAATATTTATATTGTTGGCATTATTGCACAATTCAGAGAGTGAAGAGCAGGCAAACAATAACGGCAGACGGTGACAACTACGGACGAAGAACAAAGTCCTAAATTTGGGAGTCTGAAAGTGTATAGCTGAACGAGTACTCGTTCGTTCAGCAGTGAGCACAATAACTTTAGTTCTACATCACTCTGCAATGCCAGTTGCAGTGCACTTTGCAAGATGAATGAATGCAGTCATTTTTGTTATTGTGATTGTCTCTGTTTTCAATCACAACGGTGCTTATAAAATGCACAATAAGGGGACAGGAATAATTCAAATAGAAAAGGCTTAAGATAAAAATCATAAATGCAAGTTACGCATTATTATCATTGTATTGTATGACTGCATACAAACTATTGTATACCGACGCCAGCAAAACTAACAACAGCCAACAAACTGCCCATGTATAAAAGTAAGTAAAAGTGGTTATGAATGAACATCTTTATTCATTCAAACGATGATGATGGTTCAGCAACTAATTGCAATGCAAGGGTGACACGAAAATATTTTAATCGTATGATTTCTGCGAAACTGTTACATCAAGCAAACAACCAATGGTGAATGTCAATGGTCATACTGACAACTTTTCTTGTGCAAAAATTTTGTTGTATAATAATGAATTATATATGAATTGTGTGAATTGTTTCGAATTGTTGAGACTTCGACAATTTTAAATCTATCAAACTTGTTGACTGTCAGATTAAAAGGTGTTGATAGAATTTTTGCTGTATGACAACATCTACTCCATTTATATTTAAAACATTTATTGCAAAAAACCATAATCCATAAACATCCTATCATTTTGCTCATCATATGTCAACAGTTATTGGATATAAATAGTCAGGAAGTCTACTTAATTTAATTGTAAATATACACGAATAAATTCTTTCTTAAGACTTAAAACTACATGTAAAAAGGTAGCAACGTCAGGAGCAGCCCATTTATTTTTTTGTGCGCCTATTTAACCACTTTCATTTATATTTTACAGGCTAAAAAATCAACGGAAAAGTCTCAGCTCGAAAGAGCTCATATGACTCATATTACCATTACAGATTAAAATATTGAACCATTTACAATTGCTTTACGAATTACGCATTATACACCATGCGAGTAGCATNGCTTTACGAATTACGCATTATACACCATGCGAGTAGCATACACGAGCAACACTTCATGCGTGCATAGTGAATGCAAATCAAGACGATTGATTTTTGCATAAAAATACCTGCTTATTAATACTTCGAGATAACTTGCACAATTTGTTTTCTTTCATCCATTAAATTCATTCTAAATGCATTTTGATAAGATTGACATTCAAGAATACTGCCAATACAACTACAAGTAGTAATTATTAATTAAGTATCTAGTAGTTTATTGATGGATGGTTTTATTATGTACTTTTAAATTGGAGCACACATTTTTCTATATTCATAAAAATCATTGCAAATTAAAACGTAATTATGTTCCATCACTGCGTATCGTATTTTATTGTCGCTACTTGATAATGCAGTAATTGATCATCCGCAGTACCGATAAGCCACTCACAACAACCACACTGTCAGTTTTCAGCAATGCACCTTCATTGCAGGTCTTTTTTGATAATTTGTATCAAATTGTAACTTACCAAGAAAACCAGAAATTTTTAAACAACTACGAATTTCCTACTTTGATCTATAAACAACTGCTGCATGAAAAATACAAAGCAAGGTTACACCGTGAAAACGTGAAAAAAACGTAGCATCCGCAAATCCCGCAAGTCTCTGGCAAGTACGTCGAACTTGATAATAATGAACAACGAGCAGGAGCAACAACGACAACAACAAACCAATGGAAAATATGACAACAGAATATACACATTTCATATTGGCGGTAAAACTTCTTCGTATTTATGAGCCATTTCCGTTGCAAAAATTATTAAATTCACCTGCATTTGAATTAGGCTGAAGCTTGGAAATCCTTCTGGTGGAAATACTTTTGCAACATGCATCACTAATCATGCAACTGCGAAAAAAGTGTTATACCAGGAATAAATCTTCCAACACTTCCAAGTTATATTAAAAACCTACCTGCAATCGTTTCCTGGCCCGTATAGAATCTATATGAAAAATGTCTACATGCTGTAGAGGTACTAAAAGTTGTGACGCCTTCTTTTTCATGGTATTTTTCTTTTGATGAAATTAGGTAACTTGGAAATTAGAAACCGCTGACCATTTTTATATTAATTGGTAGGTCAGGGAGGGTCGAAGAGCATTTTGCAAGGAATTGAATTAAAGCTTCCCAAGAATTTGTCAGTGACAGATTACTTTCGTCAGTGCATTATTGACAACAGTATTAAGGGCGATTCGCCTGCAGTGGTTGCCAGTGATGGACATTCAGTATCGTACACCTTTAGTGACCTTGACTCTTTGTCGACAAAGTTGGCTAAAGCTTTGCGCAAGTACCTTGGGTTTTGGACATGCAATAATCCCGATGTATGTTTTTTATATTGTTATTGGGTATTTCGTTATAATTTAAGAAATTTGCCAATTTCATATTTTGTTGCAATTTAGGGGGATCTGGTTATGGCATTTGCACTTACAATCTCAGAAAATATTCCGATTGTGCTACTAGCTATCTTGAAACTGGGAGCTACCTTCCTGGCAATTCCTACTATCTATCCGGAACAGCTAATTGTCAAAATTGTCAGCTTAACCCGACCAATGATAATCATCACCGAGTCGTCAGGACCTACACAGGCTCGTTATGACTGTGTCAGCGGACTTGTCCCTTTGGTTGAGTTTGACGAGATTTGGGACATGGCTTTACACGGAGGATTTGATTCTTTGAACGAAGTATTTCCTCTGGAAACTTTGGTTCTTCCTGCCCAACGGATCGCTAGCATTGTGTATACTGCTGGAACTATGGACCAACAGCTGGCTGTGAGAATCGGTCACCGAGAAATTTTTAATCGATGCTTGTGGCAGTACAAAGAGTTCCCATATGTGGAAGGGGAGGTCCAGTCTCTGTCCTCAGGTCTGGAAGATGTGGACAGTATTGCGGAAATATTTGCTCCTTTGCTTGCCGGGGTTCCCATACATTTAATACCAAGGCGTATTTTTTCCAAACCAGAAGCTCTTTTGACAAGAATACAGGAGGCTAAAATTAGCCGGATCACGCTGGCTCCTCCAGCGTTTGCGACCCTTTTAGCTGCCTACGAAAACATGGAAGAAGATGCAAAGAGCCAAGAGGAACCTCTGAGTACTGTCAAGTATTGGACCGTTAGTGGAGATGCCATGCCGCAGGAGTTGGTGAACCAATTTTTTAATTTACTGGCGCAAACCGTTTGTAATCTACCCCATCCTCAGAGTGACCATAATCGTCATCACGAGTTCAAATCAAAAGAGGATGTACAACCTGTAACACTGATTCATTTGTACGGGTCTACAGAGGTAATGAGTGACGTGACCTTTGAGACGTTTGAACTTTATTCAAATCTGGAGGGGAAATTCAGGGAGGATAAGGTTTCAATCGGTCGCCCTATTGCAAACACACTAGGTTAAATTAAGTAATCCCGTTCACTTAACTATAAAAACACGTTTTTGTTGACAAAAGTTCAAACGTAATAACTTTGGCCCACCAGTATACATTGTGGATGAGGACATGAGAATTGTGGAAAACGGTGAGCTGGGAGAAATTTTTATTGCGGGAGCCTGCATATCTTCTGGTGGCTACGTAAGTGGCACTGAGAAGGATGATACGGAGAGATTTTTCACAAATCCGTTCACCAAGAAAAAGGGTTTCACAACTATCTATCAAACGGAGGATTTTGGCAGAATTGTGGAAAACAAGGAGGGAATTCAGAACTTATTTTACGAAGGACGTACGGAGATGACGGCGACAGTGGATGGAAAACGAGTAGATTTGCGAGACATTTCGAAGCTTGTGTATGATACAAAATTGGTGGAAAAATGCAGTGTGTTGTGTTTCCACCCAGGAAAAATGGACCAGGCCATTGTCGCGTTTTGCATACTAAAGCCAGACGTAACGCCGCAGGAATTGACAGAAGTCGTGCAATTAAGTGTAATGACGGATGGACTTATCATGCCACAAATTTATTCCATAGAACAATTCCACTATCTACCCAGTGGACGGTTGGATAAGCACAAGTTGTTAAAACAGTACTTGTACTTTATCATGAATGCCAGTCAGGAGGAATGGCTGACGGTGCCGTTGTCTACTCCCCATCAAAAGAGTGCAGCCAAAGCGCTCTTTTCAGCTATTGCCAGTAGGACACTATGTGTGTATATCGAACAGCACAATTACTGCTACTTTTGTTTTATTTTTGAAGTTTGATTGTCCTGTTTACAGAGTACACAGGGCGGACTGTTAAACAGGTGATCGATGGTCACACAGGCTCCTTATGGAGTCTTGGTGTCACCTCTCTTAATGCACTGGCAATTTTGCTACAGCTTCGAGAAACTGGCTACATAGTGAGTAAGTGAGTGAGTGAGCTGACACACTGTCAGTTTCAATGGCAAAAAAAAGTTTATCGAACAGTTTCAGTACCTATCTATTTGTAGTAGTTGTAAAATTGAAATTTCTCTCGTCAAGACATCGACATCTTTCTGAGAGCAGACAGTTTGCTTGCCATTGTTGAGGGGATGAAAACTAAAACAAAAGGAGAACATTTAACGAGCAACATACAAAAATTTAAACTGTTCGGAATGCCCCATGAAAATTTTTATGCGGACGTGTTGAAAAGCAATGATAAAGGGTGTGTGATTCGGTTAGTAAAGCACATAATTTCGACGTATCGGTGTCACAATTTGTATTACACGTTGTATGATTGTATGGATGCTTGTTCCAAGTCAGATTGCTCTGTGAAAGCTACATAAGTAAGAACGAGCTGTGCAGACATTTAAGCATAACACATGATGTATTTGAAAAACTAGTGGAATGTCAGTGGAAGCAAATCATGAAGGACAATTTAAGGTATAGCAATGGTGAACTGTGTAGTTGTATTTATAAACATGCTAGTAAACTGGAAAACTGACAATTTTCTAAAAGTTGAGTGGTTTAATCACTTACAATGTCTATCTATAGCTTGGTAGCATACGCTCATGCAGATGATGGGGCAGTACCTGTTGGAGCCATGATTATATTGGATGCTTCGGAAAACTTGAAAATACCCTCAAATTGTCCTTTGTCTCTAAAGTATCTTGTTGAGCTTGTTCAGACAACAGATAAGGCTCCAAAGTTAGTTCGTGTAACTAATGGGACTTTTTTATTACTGAAAATTTAACGTGTCGAAATAATGCAGAACGCCGTGATTTTAAATGACGCAGGGAGCACATTGTGTGGAAGAAGAAAGGGTCCGTGTCTCAAATATTAATGGTGGGAACATCAAACTCCCTGAATGCACAAGAGAACATCATGGCAGTTGCACTGTTATTTGAGGCTGCAAAAATAGGTGCAAAGTCAAAAGGATACGATGGAACTCTCATATCTGGTCAAAATGCTCTTATCTCCGTAATAACGATATAATATGAATTAATGAACAGTGAACCAGATTGAATAGCTATACTGGCAATGTTTTTTTTCAATTTGATGATTAATTACCCTATAATTTTTGTTTGTTCTCGACAACAGGATTTGTGTGAAGGCATTCTAAATTATAAGCTGCTGGAGGAAGTGCAGATTTATAAATTTCGAGCTAAAGACAAATCTCTTCCCTTCCGACTCATCTCATGAGTACAAAATGATGCAAGTTTTGTATGACAATTTTTAATGGACATTAATTAATTACCTCTTTTCTCAAATAATCATTAGTAAATATTAAGATTTTCCCATTTGTCAAAAAATGCTGAATGCACTGCGCACTATTATCCATTTTTATGTGTTTTTAGACCTATTTGTAGCAAAAATTGTCATGCTTAACACAAAAGAAAGACTCAATTTTTTATTGAACATACGAAGTTGATAACGAGAAAAGGAGGAGTTTAAATATTCTACATCACAATACATAATATGTGGTACCGAATCTGTACAGAATTCTGTACGACAGTAATTTCTACTTGTGTTAACAACTGAAATTTTGAAGTGCTCAAAGGGGTTTCACAACACATATATACCCAGCTACTTAAGAAATCAGGTTTGTCAATGTCTGAGAAATAAATTAATACCAAAGTTGAAAAATAGTCGATCAAATTTTGATCGAGCTAAGAAAAGTTTTTAACAGATGTTATACATGGATTTGAGGGGTATATCTATCTATATAGGTTCTGACTTCTGAGTGGAGTGGACCGAGTGGATATCAATATTATATACATAGAATATAGGTAGTAGTAAAATATAAGCTTTTTAAAAAAATTGAATGCCTGTTCTACATTCTAAACTACATATCAGACGACACGATTACGATATATCCACGTTTGCACGTTGTGGCTCGTTCCATTTTTTTATTGTATAATATTTTTGTCAATTGTATGCTAAAATCTTGTTACCACATATTTATCACAATGTCATCCTTACATCAGTCAACGCTTGGCTATTGTTTTTGGTCGAGATTTTTAATGTTTCAATTCAAACATTAAGAAAAGTCCAAGTCTAACCACAAAAATCTTAGCAGGACGCGCGGGACTTGTTGCTAAGCATTCAATTGCATAATTGAATCGCTTATATAATTCACTGGTGTTTGCAAAAAAATATAACATGCGACTTGCAATTTTTGTTATGCCAGCCAGTAATGGTAAATTATGCGACAGTACAAAATTCCCTAAACTCGTACAAGTACTCTATCAACAAATGAACTTGTATTTATAGTAATTCACTTCTCACAGCAGCTGTAAACTTTTCTTTGTTGCAGAGAACTGATGAATGTGCTGAAGTGTATTAAAGTTTTGCATTATATTAATTGGGCAGTTTAAAAAATCTCTCCCATTTTGCTTCTAACCGTTAAGAGATTCGAGATGTGATAATATTAGTGATAAATAAAATATTTGTCGGCTGTATATTTTTTGGCATTCTTTCGCTGTATATGATCAACTCCTCCTTACAACCATATTAAACTGTCCAAAAGGGTTTGCTAACCTGAGATACATTAACTTCTTTTTTGTTAAAAAAAAAGTAGCTTGTCTTTTTTAATGTTGTGCTACATTCGCAACAAATCTCAAACAAAAAGGGTGGGAAAGAAGCTTTATTTATTCATTACAGTTAAGTATAACAGAAATGCTTACTGATATGGTAGCATATTGTTCAAACTATACTTTAAATGGTAATAAGTATATTAAGCAGTAGACCGTATAGCCCATCATAAAAACGTGAAGTACCTTAACATCTTACGCAGTCATCTTTTAGCCTCATTCAATGTACATAAAAGTAAACTATTAACAATTCATTCCAACTAAAATCGAAAGATCACATGCTCATATTCAAATAGAGCGTATGACTACGTGCTGTTTGTGTATTTGCGAACGATGAAGATTTGAGTTTGTCGCATTGGCCATCAACCACTTTACTTGTTACTAAAAATCAAGATTGTTTGAAAAAATATTATATTTTACATTACGTGTATGTAATACACACTGGTCAATAAAGCTACTTTTCTTCAGAAACAGAATCCCTGCGTCATTAAAAAGTTGTCCAATCCATCAGTACCTCTTTCCACCTTTTTTGTTATGGATGCTTGCGTGTCCGGCTTATGGTTTGTCCCAAAAGTACGTCATTCTTGGCAAAGCAATGAGATTTTTTAAAACGCAAGTGGAAAAATCCCATCCTCATCCTACTTATTACGCCGTCATTCGTCAGTACTTCGGTGGTAACTTGTAACAGGGGTTAGTAAGAATCAAGTGCAAGTTCTGCAAAAAGATGACTAATAAAGGAGACAATAATCTACAGCATCAAACCACGTAGGTATTTATACTTTATTAGCATTCTAGTAGATGTTGAAAAACAAAATGTTGATTCCAATATTTTTTGTCTGCATTGTTACAGGCATGCATTATTTGGCAAGCCCCTTTGATGCCAACGCGATTCTTTGCGTTGTTGTTGCAGTTGGTGGGGAAGAAGTATGTTTCGAGTTTCGACTTCGTTTCTACATTCAACATATTGGGCTTTTGGATAGATTAGGCAAGCTTTTATATACATACAACAACATTGCATTATTAAAGGTGACTTGATTATTGATGACTGGGTGATGTAAGCGAACATGCCGAGATTTTTCAATCACCCCAGCGAACAAGCTTTAACATGCCAGAGATATTCCATGTAGCATTATTTCTCTTACCACATATTTAGTAGATTTTATTATCTAGCCAGTACGATGCAAACAGAATACAGCCAAAACATACTTGCAAATTAAAAACAATTCTTGTATTTTTTAAAACTACTTAAAGATTACAGAAGATATATTATGCATATCCCTCTGATTAAGTAAGTGCAAACTGCACACTGCACATGAATGTTCATTACTCAGCTCTGTCAGCTTTATTACTATTACGTACCTACCTACATCAGCAAGTTGGAGATTTTTTGTTGTTTCTAGATATTTCCTTTTCTTACCGACCATTCAACAAACCAAAAACCAATATAATATAATACTACTTGCATTACATTACACGTGTTTGAGATACCTTTCAACAGAAGACAAACGGTAGACAAACTTGACTGTATGTGACTGTGCCATGCCATGAGTAGTACAAACCTGCAAATAATTATTTTACGCGTTGCATTCTACTTGCATTTTTAGATCATATTTTTACTTTAATTTACATTCTAAATATAAAGATTACACCATTTGAAAATACGAATCTTTTTATGAAGAACACGCTGAATGAAACTAGGTACTTTTGTCCAATGGTGACCAGTGCCCAATTTTGATAAGTGAAGCATAACGTACCAAAAGAAGTAATAAGGTAAGTAAAATATAAGAACGTTTATACGTGTACTGTGTAGATCTCAGTATGCGCCATGTTAGGGAGGAAACTTTGCAAAAATGAAGCAATTTTACTATCATTTATCATATTATGAATTAATTTCTACCGCCAAGAACTTATCGCTTCTTTTCATTTTCTTTATCCTCGAGGTAAGTCAACACGTAAGGTATTATACTTACACAGAGACGATCAACGATGTAACAAGGGTAACAGTGCGAACGCTTTGAAACTTCTTTTGATTCAATCATTCATAAAAGGTACAAACAATAACTGCTGGGTTCGATGTGTGTTTATTGTTGTTTATACACTCAATTGGGGATTGTTTTTGTTGTCTGTGCATCTTTATGTACACTATCTCGTCGTCTAGTAGTTAGTGGATTGGCGATGTAATGAGACGATTAAAATGAAAATTTTGGTTTAGGCTGCAACTAACTGCAAGTAATTCAACGTGCGTGCGTGGCGTACTTGGCAGTGGTAGGTTACAGCTTATTTATGTTTTATGCATGTGGTTGGTTATCGTAATCATCAGCAGCACTACGCAGTAGTAGCACAACGGTCAAAAATGTGCTCATATTTGATCCAACAACACCCCAGATACACATTCACAATATTGGTACTCACAGTTCCTATTGATGACGAAGCTATTCAGTGACCTCGACTTCACATTCTACACATTGTCGGCTTTGCCAACATTTTAACACACATCACTAAACAAAGTTGGACAATACACAACGTAACGGCCAGCCTAATTTAGGAAAAGGATAAAAAAATGTTTGTAGTGTTAGTGTTGTGCTGTGTAGTGGAATGTCAAAGCTCTAGGCCTCTGTCTGTTTCTTGAAAACTAATACGGGTGTACTTGCTCTTTTTCAAAGCCTAGACATTTAATTCGGCGACGCCTAACGAATAAGCGTTCCTGTTCTATTAATAAATAAATAAATAAATTGTTTGTAACTTCCTCTCTTTGTTAATAAAAAGATACTGTTGACTGTGGCGCATATTTTCGTAATTTGTTTAATAATTAAGAAGTTTACAACAATGTGATTGTCTGCAATTGCAGGAAACTTTATTTTTGTTGTCGCTGGTTTGTCAGTGTCAAGGATGGCGTTTCAGGAAATGATTTATTCATTAGTCAAGCCCTGACCACATTAATAAACCCAGTAATAGTTAATGGGTTTAATTTCCTAACAAACAACTAATGTGATGATGAACGGTTTTAATGCTTTAATTTTCACACGCTTCGTAAATAAAGTGTGACCATATAATTACTACAAAAGTTTCAAACTCCGAGATCCTCTCCTTCTTCCATATATCGTCCTACATCAGCAGCTAGAATCTCCGACATCGTGATTTACTATCTCTTTTCATGGTTGTATACGTATGACGTAATGTACGCATGCTATTAAGTTTAAAGATTTTCTTTAAAAAAAAACTTTTGTGTGAAAACTAAGTGAGTAGTGCGAATCCTGCAAACGAGCAAAAAGCCTGTGCTTATTCACGCGTACCTAACTGCATTTGCATAACTGGTCCAGTAATGAAATGGAAGATGAAGTTGCTCCCCTATATTGCTGCGTGCTATCATCAGTCTATTCTTGAAGTAGTCTTTTAGACGTCGTCGTCGTCGGCGTGTTCTCACCAGTTTAGTTTCATCAACACTACTTGTGTGTAGTAGTGAGAGCGAAAGTGAAGATTTTGCTTTATAAAACGAGATGAGAGAGAGAGAGAGTAAATAGCAAACCGAAGAATGCGATAGATTTAATTTGAAAAGTTTTCAGTTTTTCAGTAGTGTTTTTTCTTCTTCTTTCTTTTACTACTTTCTGCTGGTGTTGTGTGTGTATATGCAAATTATATGGCGACTTATTTCGTATTTGAGAAGACTTTTACTTGTTTTTTGTACCACTTACGGAATGGGTATACTATAACGCTGTAAAACTACTCGTATCCCGCTGCTGCGAAAAAGTGTCAAGTGCCATAATATATCTCTGTCTGTCTCTTCAAGAAAGAGAATAAGGACTTTCATCGTTGAAATCTAGAAATCCCCACCCCATGTTTATACGGACAAACACAAAGAGGAGAGAAACGCATTAGCGAAGGAAAGCAGAACATCCACCACCAATACTAGCAACAGCAGCACTCCCTCTGGTTTAGCGAAGAAACTTCCCTGTTCCCTCTGTTCTTTTATGTGTAAACTCATACAAATGTATTTTAAATACGCTGTATGAAAATCTTTTCGCTTTCCTTCAATTTTCTGAGAAAATAGTTAATTAATTTTAAAACGAAAATGTCGACTGATGTTGTGGTACCGAAGAAGTTGATGAAGTTTGAAGAATCATCTGGCGGAAGATTTCTTTGCAGTGGCATCATCAGCAAAAGAAGGATGGCGGACCGACACCACCACCATCACACCACCGTCATTCCATTTCCATCAAATCAAAACAGTAAATTTACTGGGGAGTCTAGTAGTGGAGAAAGAATGAGAGGGGTGGTGGGAAGGAGAGAAAAAGAAAGGCTTCTCCAGCAGAATGCTTCTACATATTGTGCTGATTTAAGTATTAAAAGCAGAGAAACGGGTTATTATACCAGTTCTTTTGCGACCAATGCCAAAGTCCCGCTCCGAAATCCTCTAATTTTTGTCGTTGTTTCTGTGATGTTGATGAATTTTGCAAGAGGAGCTGAAAGTGTTCCGGCACCAGCAACTGTGGAGAATCTGGAGTCAAAAATTAAAATGTTTTTGGAGTCTCGCTGTACAATGCAAAATGAAACTCTGGAACACGAAGAATTTGTAAGTATGCGGTTTGAAATTTTAAAACTTCCATTAACACCGTAAATTATTGTTTATAAACTTCTTTTAAAACTCCTTTCGCCCGAGTACGCGCATACATTTACTATGTAGGAACTTTTTTCACTACGAGTTATAAGGAACTCGAATCCTAAATGAGAAAAAACTTAATTGAAGAATTCGCTTTCATCGCTTTTTCATTAAGAGTCCATTTTTCTTTTCTAGTACTTGAATGTACTTTCTTCTAGGACTGCATACTTTAAACTTGCGGTTGTCAATCAACTGGAGAAAGAACAAGTTTAATTGGTCTTTATTTGAAAGAAAAGCGATGTTTGATGGAAGCAGCTTGTAGATAATTTAGCATGGTTTCGCTAAAAGCACGAAATAAATTGTCATAAAATGTGCGATGAAAGGTGAAGCTGAAGTTTTACTTACAACTGCCATTGCAATCATCCACAAATACTATAAAAGACGTACTTATGATTACTTTCCAAAGAAACTTAAAGCACAGATTCAACAGTGAGGATTGATACAAACAACATTTATATGTGTACAACATTATTTTACTCTGGAGCTGAATGGAAGGAGTTGATCCTTCCTGAAGGAAAAAAATCAAGTGATCATAAATAGAGATGTACCAAAGGACACGTGACATTTAAAAAAGGGACATAATATGTACTTTTTGTCGGAAATTTATTCATAGGATATTTACAGGACATGTCCCTTTTCTGACATTTTAAATGTCCTCAAAATGCCCGGAATAAAAAATGTCATAAAAGGACATTTAAGGACAAATATGGCATTTATATTGACAATTGGGAAAAAACATATAACATCTTATCGTTTGCGCAACTAAATCTATACGCGGCAAATGACGATTTAATTTTTTCTGAGGTATCATGCAACTGCTCAATTGCCAACTTTGCTTCACCATTTTGCATAATTTAAACCTAGAAAACTTTTAACAGATGTAGGTTTGTTGAAGTAAAGAAAGATCCCACAATTCGGGTAGTCATTTTAAGTAACTTGGGTACGTGAACTTTTAGGTAATTATTAACTGCACATTTACTTTTAAATCATGGTAATGGCGAATTTAAAGTTCAGAGTGTACCAGAAAAGTCTGGTGTACTTTTGGAAATGGAAAATCCATTTTCAAATTAAGGTAATTCACATTCATTAGTTTTTTCTTAATTATTAACTGCACATTTACTTTTAAATCATGGTAATGGCGAATTTAAAGTTCAGAGTGTACCAGAAAAGTCTGGTGTACTTTTGGAAATGGAAAATCCATTTTCAAATTATTGAAATCCAGTATTAAGGTAATTCACATTCATTAGTTTTTTCTTATCATGTCTATTTCTGTCTTCATGTATTTTTTCTTGTCATTGTCAAATTATGACTATACTGGGTTTGACTTGTAAACATACCCCGGATATGTAATTACTGAGATATGTTCTCTGGGTCGGTGAAAAATGTAGATGATGCGTTATGTGGTCCCTTTGCCCCTATATGTGCCAAGTTGTTGTCCCTCTAAATATCCCTTTTGATGTCATAAATGTCAGACATTTGTAAAATCCGAAAAAAGCGGACATGTCCGTTTAAAAAAGACATTTATGTCATGTCCGGACATATATGGGAGGACAAGGACATCGTACATCTCTAATCGTAAATACTATCCAATCGCAAAATTGTGCGACGCGGAGTCAATTTTTTTATTGTGTGCAATTTAAATATGATTGTGCTCAAGGACATCGTACATCTCTAATCGTAAATACTATCCAATCGCAAAATTGTGCGACGCGGAGTCAATTTTTTTATTGTGTGCAATTTAAATATGATTGTGTATGAAATTTGTCGCAGGCAGTAAGTATAGGATGATTGACTGATAGTGAGTTTTATATAAAACGCTTAATAAGTATAGATATTACAGGTAAACGTAAATTTTGTAGCCATCAGCAAAATCATAGGTATTTTTTACAACATGTGGAATGATGTTGTTCGTAAAATGTAAGTATACAACGTGAAAACGTAAGTAAGCAATAATTGGCTTGGTCGTTTTTTATAGAAAAGTTTTATGGCATGTGGTCCTTCACATGGAGCTGGAATAGTAAAGAATCTTGGGCGCATCCCCGAGTACAAATCTGATGACATGGATCGGTGGGGAAATGCAACCAAAAGGGAAATAGTGACTCAATGTGAAGCTTGGCCAAAAGACAGAACTTGTCAGGAAACGACATTTCGTCTCATTGAAAAGTGTTTCGAGATGGACCAAAAATTCATTTTCTACTTTATGTTTGCCTTGACGGACGTCATATGTCAGTCTGAGCAAAGTGACCTCTTTATCAGTAAGTTCTGAACACGTAATCGTTGTTATTTTTTACCATGTAACCCATTATTAGCCATCTTCAAATCAAAAAGTATATTTGCAATGTGTATAAAAAAGTCTCTGTACAGGTTTAATGAATGCTGTAAGACTTGCAGAGTTATTTTTATTTTGTTTTCATCGTTGTTTCACAATCCCTTTTTTATTGTTCATTTGTTGTATAGAATTCTGGCAAAATGGTGGGGACACTTGTTTAGGAAACCACATAAAAAATTTGAAAAAGGATTGGACAGACTGCTTTGTAAAAACCTCGACAGTATCAAATGCAGACGTGCACAGGTAAATGAAATGTTATTCGTCACTCTCTGCGTGTTTTATATTGTTTGTGTCTTTTAAAAGTAATAATAGCAAATTACATGGGTCGTTTGTTAAATTGACAAATTGCTCAAGAAAGACTAATCGCTGCTGCTTCGTTGTACTACAAATGTTGGAGCTCTGTAGATATATGTTGGATTACAGGTTTTGGGATTGTCGTTGAAGCGAATTGATCATAGTCATTTGGAATTAAGTATTATGGTTGCGTATATCGTATAAAGTATATAACCTCTTTTTTGCTACCAGTGAATTTATAAATGTTTTGCTGTAAAACAAAAACCACACACCTGTTTTCATCAATTGTGCAAACCTATGGGCATTTCAAGGGCATTTATTGACATGAGAATGCCTATTTATCTAGCTACCTCTAAACTAAACAAGCTTTGCTTGAATAATGCTATTACAAGCTCCTGTCCACTAAATTTTTCCTTCCTTCTTCACTTGGTGTCATTATTTTGACCATTTTTTTCGTTTGGAAAAGCTATTACAGTAATGGTACTCGTAATTAACAGGTATTTCATGGTAGAAGCTCATCTTGAGCCAAAGTGTTATACGGAATGCAGGTGCAATTTAAATTTCAGTTGAGTCTTCCTTATTCATATTTTAACATCTTGTGGTAATATTTTCTAGAAACTTTGATGGCGTGATGCAATGCTTCAGATCCCAATTTGACAGTGACTGTTTTGGGGAAGGATCTGATGAGGTGCTAGGCGAAATTATGGCAGAAATCAGAAAGGCATATCTTGAAACCAGCAGCTCAACAATTTTACAGCCATCGCTGCACGTTCCCATCATCGTCTTCCTCACCGCCGGCTGGATGACCTTCCTCTCGTAGTTACTATACTGTTGTGTTGTAGTACAAGACATATATGCGACTAACGTTTTTCATGCAATCATTGCAACATTGCATTGCTTCTGGGCTTATTATGAATGTATTGTATTGTACGTCTAGCAAGTCAATCATTCCCAAAGTCATGCCGTTTATTTCATTTCCCATTTCCAGCAAAACTTATTTGATGTATGTAAATAGTTTTTCTGTATATTACTGTAATATAGAAAAATATTATTTAAAAGTACTTAATGCAGATATTATGATAATGTTGTACGGCTCCAGTATCCTGTACTGTACTCTGTATTTATCTCCTTGCAGCTTGTTTGAGAGAGAGTTTTACACATGTTGAATGTGGTTCTTTGTGGTATGGTGAATGGTGAATATAAATGGTGTTCCTAGTATGTATGTGTATCATGTTGAATGGCTATTGTGTGAAATTATGTGTTTTATGTTTATAGTTTACTTGCTTCACGCACTTTTTTATTCATTTTTGTTGTTTGTTTGTTTATCTAATTACTTCCTGAGAACTCTTGGTCCCGCCGTTATGAAGTACGAAGAAAAATGTTCTTTGTGTAGACCAGGAGTTTTTCTGTAAATTATGAATTCCCAGTTAATTAATTCCCATAAAACCTACATCTAAATCAATTAAGTGTGGTAGTTAACGACAAAAAAACTCGCAAATATTCGTTCATTTGGCTTACCTAATTTGTCAACGTTGCTGGTAAAAATGTTTGTATACAACATATATGTATCGATAATGAACAAAAGAACTTTCAAACAACGTTTTTTCTCCTAGTTTATACAGATCAACTGTTGATGGTTACTTGCGTATTTGAGGTTGGTTGTTGAGTATATGTAAGTTTAACCGCAGTGTAAAATCAGAGTAAGATGGAAGTTTTCACTGCCACTTTGTTCAGTGTGGTTTGTGCAAACAAACTACGATTAGGGGAGT
>JAHZNB010000289.1:0-11062 GCA_027744295.1 Callyntrura guangdongensis | reverse complement strand
GACTTATTTTTTTAATCCTACCCAAGCCATTGTTCTATTTGACAGTAATAAGATTACGAAGGATGATCGCTGAAAAGGATTGATCAACCATAGACACACAATCCATAATTAATGGGTATAATAACCCTGGTTGCTATAGTTTCGCCAGAAACGGTACTAAAAAGTAGTATTTCTCGTTTGAACAACTGGACGGTTGAGGACAAAGTTGACAATTTTAGAATCAGTGTAAACGTTGATTAATTTATTTTGATTTATTAACGTTATAAGTATTAAGAAATTAAGCTAATTTCCTATACACAGACGGCTTCTTTGACAATCTATAAACGCGTAAGAAAATTTTCCAGTGTTCGCATGGCAACGGTTGATCAAGACTAATCATTGTACACGCTTAGTGAAATACGCTCTATATGTCGCTCACATTTTAGTTGGGGAAAGTCTTATAATTACAATGTTTTGTTTTTCTTTATGCAGCCATAAAATAAATTAAAATAATTTTTATCCACAATCTTCGTGTACGCAACAACACTGAAAATGACAGTTGGTATCATAGTACCAATTAAAATAATAAAATCATTGACAAGAAAAACTGTTGTAGTGCAGAAATTTCATACGATGCTTTTGTCCGTGTTCGTAACGCTTGGCTTGTATACGTTTAATAACACATCATACAGATTACTGATTGCTTTTAATAGTAAACTTACCCTAAAACTACTTTGCATTTACAGTTTTACCGCATAGCTCCAGGACATCAATGCATAATATTTCCAGTTACAGAAATCACTCTGAAACTGTAACTGTCCCCATTCTTTTATGTATACGAGCCAAAAAAGTCAGTCGTGTTGTTTTTTCAATGTAATAATGTTTATGTCCAGAAGGCAATTATAGATGTGCAGAGTGAATCAATAGTACAGGGAAAAAACTGGTGAATACATGCTTTTATTTCATTTTCCGGTTCAAGCGAACATTTTGTTTCTTTTACACATCCACATGCGCCAGTGCTAATGTTGTTGGCTAATGTTCTTACTAGCTGTGGGGTAGCTGATGTGACTGTGACGATGATGATAAATGCAGATGTTAAGTAAATGTTATTAGTGGCAGCAGCCGTCCTATTTTTGCTGGAGGCCATGTGTGACTGAAATTGAAAGCAAATTGTGAATAACCCAATGTTCTGCTGAATGTGCACAGAAGTTTTGTAATAATGTAGGTTGTTAAACTCCATTCTGTTTTGTTTCCATTCCAAGAATTCTATTAGGTCTTGTATTATTAATTTGTCTCATCATTATTTCTTGTTGTGTTTATTCACTGCGTCGAATTCATTAAAGGCTTTTTCGTAGTAATTAGCTGTGTCAACGGGAGTAACCTTTTATTGAATCATTTTTGAGCATTATAGTATTACTTTTCTGCGACTCAAATTAAAAATTATAAATACTTATAGAAACTATTTTAAATTGTGGAAAGTACATTGCAACCTAAACATTATGGAATTTCAAAAATCCATCGTGGCAGGGACACAAACACACATTAATCAACTGACAACAGAAAGAAAACAAAAAACATTGGGACTTCTGTTGCATCGTCAACTTTCTCAGTACCGTCCCGTGGGGAAATGAAAAATCTCCCTGCATACTCAGCACTATCAGCACACGTTCGTCATTAATCTGATATATTTAAGGTTGTCGCTGACTGTCGGGGCACTCCATGGGACCTGTTACCAATAAACTCTCCACAGTTGATCCTTTTTGTGACCATTTCAGCATCTCGGCTTAAACCTACAATTAGAACTCCATCTGTAATGTCTGTGGATGTACTATAAGCTTGTTTGCAATTTTAGCGACAGTTTCCTCTTGGGATTTTGGGAGTTGTGTATCAATTGGAGCAATGTTTGCATGTTAAAGTAAACCACACGCCACACACAAATCAAATTGACGTGTGGCCTAACAGTGTCTTCTTGTGGTTACACAACGCATATTCGAGGATGAAAATGATGAAATCGTTGTGAATTGACGACGTGGTATAGATAATTTTACCAATAAGTCATAAATTTTATTAGAAAAACCTGCTATGTTTCAAGCACGCCCCAGTTGATTGTAAACAGGCTTGTAAAGGAAATTCCTAAAAGTCATCTGTCAGAATTGTCAGGTGAAGTCGCATATTTCTGGTGCTGACCCAAAATCAAATTACGAAGGGAGGCGGAACCATAGTTGAGCTAATGGGATATTCTATTGCGACTTTTCATTATCATGTTGGTAATGATAATAGGGAATAATAAGTCATGCTTTTGTTAAAATTGCTTTCAGAATTGTATTCTCTCACCTGACGTAAGTGCATTCTACCATTTTCACGGAGTGCAGAGGTAAAATTAGATTTTTAAATGTATAACTCGTGTACATTTACACAATATTTTACCACCCGCATAGGTGTTGTTACACTGTACAGAGCTCCCACAGAGATCATGTCATGAAGCTACGGAAAGCTTGGCTTACATATGCATGATATAATGTCCACACTACACACCAAAAGACGTTTAGGCTGCGTTGCGTGAGCACGTCACAAAAGAGAACAAGTTAGATGAAACGTAAAAGAAAGTGACCGACCGTCCACGTCCGCCTTTTTCATTTCTCACTGTGAATAGTTGACAACATCATGTCCATCGATGACTGTGGACTGTCCGAAATATTTTTCCACATTCATGATGATGAAATGACGCACCAGACTTCTTTTCGATAAATTATCTACTTTGTATAAACGTATAAGAGAATGTATGTACATAAAAGCAATATTATATTGTACAAACAATATCTCCTTGTCGCACAGCATATTTGGTATCTGACGTACTTTTTGACGCAAAGAAAACTTTCAAGAAAAAAGTCAATCCCGGCTCGTCACTTACTTGTGAGCCTTTTTCTTTCATTTTCTTGGTCTCCTATACTGTTGATATACTTCATTGATTTTCCTTTGTTCCGTCCCAGGGAATTCAGGAAGCAAACAAGTACATCATATCCCTAAGACGATGCCGTATATATGTATGCCGATGTGGTAAAGTTGCTACAAGCACAAACCAATAAGTTTTTTCCTGTGTTGCGTTGCAATACGACGGGATTGACTTCTTCACAAAGTTTACGCGTTGTTGGTCTAGAGGGAACAAAAAGTGACGGTAATGATGATGTGGTGTGGTAGTGTCCACAGCCAAATGTTTGGTACTTTACGGGATCGCGAGTATGTACTCACCTCCACAATGCGTGACAGTACACTTTTATTCCTACATTGAATAAAATGAAAACGGAAATTTGACAAAAGAAACCTACATGGTGGCTGTAGCGCTGGTGGTGTGGGGGGTACATTATGGATGTGGTTACTTTAAGAAAGTCTCTAGAGAATAGAGACCACCGTTGCTGCTCTGTGTATGTCCGCCTACGGACTCTAGTGCCGCTTTTGATTGTATCCGTCAACCATGTAAGTTGCCTGCTTGCTGCTGCTGCTGCTGCTGCTATTATTATGTTGTTGCTTCACTCCAATACGATATAATATGCACTTTGTTGTTGACGGTACTCCCATTAGATTGTTTGTTTGATGTTGTTTATCGTGTATTTTGGGAATTACTATTGATGAGCAACAAACCAAGAAAAAGAAGGAGGGAAAGCCATACTGTTAGAGATTGAGAAAATTGCTTGTAGTAACTTACAAAGTATGTTTAGTATCTAGTCGTCAGATTTGACTTACAAATTCCTTCGTACTGTTTTCTGTTCCTTGTAGAGAAAAATCTATTTATAGGGAAAGTGTCTTTTGAGAATATTTTTGATAGCTGCATAATATGGTCACGACGCAGCAGCGGACAGGAGATCAGTGTTCACGGTGTAAAGTGAAAATCAAAATATGACATGTTTCTTACTTTTCATTTTCATCAAAAATTTACTGTAGTACAAGTACAACAAAGCATGCTGTGTTTGATGCCGAGTTGTACACAAAAACACCAAATCACTGTGTGTAAGACAAGACTGATAACGTGCTATTCACTACTGACTGAACATAATATGTAGTATAATGTATAATGCGATCAAATCACAATTTCAGTTTGAAACAATTTACCAGAAACAAGTACATTCCCAACAGACATTTTCCAGACACATTCAGTACGATAGCAGGATAAGTCCAAGGAATTTCTTTTTGTTTCTCATATTGTATATCTGTCCCGATGACGGCCACCAACCAAGTGAAGATGTGATAAGGACGAGAGATAAGATGTTTTATAAGTTCTGAATTCTGATATGGATAGCCAAAAGAAGATTGTTATCTCTTGATTATATAACCTGCTCGAGAATGCCTGATCAATGTCTAATTTTGGAATTTCTTGTGATGTACACCGCACATTTGTAAAATGTTCAGTATAATTCAAAGAAAGAATGTACTACTACTTTTTCTCTTAATATGGTATGTTACATGGTGAAATACAATGGCAGTCAAATGTTGATGGTGACAAAAGAAGTAATGTACAGAAGACATACGATCTTTCTACCAATCATCACTAGTGCGGTTTCCATTAACCAAAAAATGCCAATACTCGAAAAGAGTGTGTACGTACTCATGTTTTGTTGCCATTCTTTTGACAAAATAAATAGAAACGAACTATTGCTAGAAAGCTGAAAAAAGTATCTATTCGCATAGTTATGAAACATAACACAATTTGTAGTTTCTTATTATACTTCTATCGACACCATGTGAAAATAAATTTGCTGAAAAGTATTCCGTGGCGTGTTGGCATACCCGTATGAAATAAGAAATCGCACATTTTATTGTTGTCTCCCCTCTGTCACTAGCCTATAAAAATACATTTCACGCTAGGCTCACAGTTGGTAGGAAACGTCATTGTGTCGACTGGCGAGGGGTTGTTAGCATTATGATTAGTTTCAGTTTATTACTGTGACAACAATCCATCAACAATCAAATTTCGTATACGAAACCCAACAACAGTCCTTACTGATGCATTGATATGTTTTTCTTCTCTCTTTTGTTTAATATGCCACTTTTGGCTACTTGATCAGCAGTTTTTAGAAGTCAAGTCTACGTTGCACAATGAAATGGTTGTTAAATGGAAAACACTGAAATCGGCAAAATTTATTGTCATCAAATGATGAAATGAGTATTAGACTGAGAGCAATGCCCATTGTCAGCGTTAGGGGGAACTATTTTAACCGTAATTTCATGCATCTTAAAGGTCTCACTACCAACAACTGTACAATTTACGAAAGGATGAGGCAAAATTTACTTTTGAACAAAAGTGTAGTTGTAAAAAATGACACCAATAAAAGCGTACATTCAACTACGCCTTAAAAATGCAACTTTCAACCCTCGAAGATTGATGACATACCAGGAATACATTATTATGTATGTATGAGTATTGTATAGCCGTATAATTAGGAAATTTTATTTACTCTTAGAAGTTTTTGTCTGCTGGATGCGATACAGTATTTTTAATCCCCCTAAAGAAGACCTATGTGCTGTTGCTCCACGTTGCATATACAACGCAGAGCAAGCAGCAGGCAAAGTGTATCACTCTTAAAACGTCCAAGTTGATTATTGGTCTCCCGCTGTTCAAAAGAGATTAACCTTATGCATGAAAGTGTAATGACTTTTTTATTGCCGTTCCTCACAATCATCATCGTCATCATCATTATTCTTACAAATGTTCATACACAGTAATCCGTCTCTTCTTTCCCTGGTGTACACCAGGCATGTCCGGAGTAGAGAAAGGCACTATTCATTCCCTCTTGGTAAATCGGTATTATAACTGAAAACTGATAAACGTTTCAGTGGAGTGCTGGGTGCGTGCATTGCATCATCATGACATGCTCGTTCAAATGACGCATTGTTGTTCTCTCCATGATCCACCACCACCAAACAAGTAGAAAATACGCGCGTATCATCCAACTATCTGTTAAAAACCTGTGAAGAGCTAGTAGTAGTTAGTGTGGTATGAGCTGTGTATACTTTTAGTTCGATTGCTTACACAATATTCATTAAAAGTGACAAAGGAAATGCTCTACATCAGAGAAAAAAGACTCATCCAAGCTTGCAAGAGTGTACCGTGAAAACATTGCTTCGTTACTTTTCCTTGCTGGTTTTGTGAGTCTGAGGATGATTTGTTTTTATTGTAGATGTATAAGAAAACGATAAAAGTTTATGTAATATTGAAGTTTTGTTGTTCAAGAATAATTGAAACGGTTAAAGGAAAAATGAGGTGTAGATTTAAACAGCCACACACTCCATTGTTAATCGGTATCATTAGCACAACTCAGCAGGAGATTAATGAGGAATGCACGTTTACATTGTTGGGTACCTATTTTCCTCTGAACTGAAGATGTACAAATGCATGTCGTACGTTGATGTAATGATGTTTTGTAACGCGAAAAATTAAAAAATACATGATATATTTAGCTCAATAAAATAAAATATTTTACAAGGTATTCATAACATTGTGAAGCTACAAACCAATAAAGTATGAGGCTTTACTCGAATTTTCAGTAATTGAAACACTGATAAATGAATTCCAAAAACAATAATAAACCCCAAATAAACTATTCGTACAGATAGAATTACCAGATTTTTTTGTATTATTTCTGATTTCCGACATACTATTATTGGGATATAAAGCCATGCTGTAAAACAACAATATATAATATCATTAAACTAGCAATTACTCCAACTTTTATTTATTATTCTTTTGAATCCCACAAAAAGACGATCTTTATCTTGTCTCTTCCTCTAATATTGAAGATTTTTTCGTTTTCTTCACAGTTGACTGAACGTTTCCTCTTTCCTACTACAAAATTATTATGTCCGTGTGACGTTTTTACACACGCATATAAAATGTATATGTACCTGTGCTTTGTATTATGTATATATTCTACAGTTCCGTTGACTGTAAGCATAATGTACATTCTTCACCCCTGTACTCTGTACCCACCACTTGATGTTTCGTCATACAAATCACTATCTTTCCGTACATAATGTCATAATCGTTGCAGCATCGATGCAGGCATATCTATTTCCATGATCTTCATCGTCAGTTTTCTTTAAGAAATACAAAAATGGACGCATCCAACCAAAAGGCGATTCTTGACAAACCATGCATAAATAGCTGCGGGATACGTACACACAGTAATAGAGAAGTACATGCACACAAGTAGTAGGCAGATAAATTCGTCAAAAATAGATAGTGTATATCTCAATAGATTCTCAATAAACCTTTATTTAGAAGATTTTCCCTCCTTTTTAAAGTCAACGATATAGAATCAAATAATCATCAACATCGTGATCACATCAGTCAATGTATTCCCTTCTTCCATGCTTACGCTTCTTTGAACATTGTCAAGCGTTTCTTTGGCAGATAGACTATAAAATGGAAATAGAGGATAACATTACGACAGACGAGACCATGGTTTTTTGCCAGTGCCATACATGTCATTTCGTTTTTGCCTCCTTTTCCTTTTTATCAAAGAAACGACCGTACAAAATGAAACCGGTGCCGGTGGTGGTGGACGGATGACGATAGTGTGGTGAGCTTTTACTCGTTTCAGAACAACGATGCGAAAAAAGAAAATGTGATGATATGATCGTGATGGTGAAGCTTGAAACGAATGGCGGATTTTTCTTTTTGGTTAGTGGATGATCGCTCGCTGCCCAGTCGCCTTTAGGCCAGTCTTATTGGTTTGTTTTGAAAGAGAAGAAAAGTCTTTTGAGTCTTTTCTTTATTTCACTTTTACGCTGGTGCACACCCTTTGGTAAATTTCCTTTTGGGACGAATGCAGAGAGAGAGAAAGACGGCAGCAGATAAATAAAAATCGTCAAGAGTTTTGACGAGGACGAGATGACTCTTATGAAGAAGATGTGGATGATGATGATGACAATGAGGGTAGTGTCGTATGACATACACATACACGGGAGTTAAGAGGAAGGAGTGATGATGTGATGTAATGTCCTTTTTTATAACGCATTCCATAGCTGCTCCGCAATTAAAAGCCGTCGTCACACAGTTTTTTTTTCGATGAGAAATAGTTGAAATGCGCTGATAGTTGTGTGTTCCGGACTGTCGTATAGCTGACTGGAGGGATAGAACTAAAGAGCCATCAAAGAATACCATAACCGTTGGCATCACTCATTCTTGTCCTTATTTCATAGAATTTCTTTTGCCTTTTGTTTGAAAACGAGAGATGAAGGAAGCCTTAAATTAAATGCAAGATGGAATGAGGGTGGAATAGTGGATGGTTTGGTGACGTCGATGTTGATGAAAACACACATTCCAGTCTCTGCTTTTTAGTCTCTAACCCTTTTGTCTCCTTTTCTCATTTTCTCCTTAATGCATACTGAACTATAAAATGTTCAATGTAGTACGTACGTATGTAATACAAATATGTACATCATACACATATGCCAATCTGAATTTCATTACTTTGGTGTGCGGTAGTGGTGGAACCCATGCCCATCGTGTCGTAATTGTTGCTTTCATCGTTATTTCATTACAATTTAGGCCAAGATGAGTTTTGTAGAGAAGGAAGATTGGCACTCATCCGTGATTGTCATGGGGATTTTATTGTGCATACATGCAAGATGGATATGTACATATCCCATTCCGTCAAACGAGCTAATGTGGAGAAAGAGAGAAATATTATTTGATTGAGAACCTCTCCAGCCATTATATACTATTAATGGTGCTCTGCTCAAGTACGTTGTTGAATCGTTCCTCTCCAGAGATGACTAATCACTAAATTTCCAAGAGTTATCACATTAAATATTGAAATCTCGCACAAAAAAGTTACTTTTGTACTAGACATGAAATAAGCTGTTTGAATATGTAGAAAGCATCAGGATAGGTGAGCGTTGCGACATTAATTATACCGAATAACACGTATGACACAAAAGGGGTGCTGGGAATGTAGTTTAATGAGACAACTTACTTCCTTTTTTGACGACGATCACGACAACGATGATGATTATAATCAGAGACGATCACAGTTCTTCTTCCATCGTTTTTTCCAGTAGACCGTGATTTGCATTTGCATGCTTCCGTGGTTTTTTTGTTCGTTAACTCACTCAGTCAGGGACAATGATTTAAAAAACAAATTCAACAGAACCGACATTCGACATGCTACTACTGGTAGAACGAACTCAGTAATGAGCTATGCAGAAGTCTGGCCACCTACTATCGAGTAAATTGTCTAATAGGTATTTACTATGCAACTATGCATATTATTGAGTATCCGGGAGAGCATCGAGCACCAGGGTACTTATTGGATTCGTTTTTCGTTTTGGCCACCTACTATCGAGTAAATTGTCTAATAGGTATTTACTATGCAACTATGCATATTATTGAGTATCCGGGAGAGCATCGAGCACCAGGGTACTTATTGGATTCGTTATTCGTTCACCCGTTTTTGTCCGGCCGTCGGTCCGTCGCCCCTTTTTCTGGTAGCTAATAGATAAATATGATATTTTGCAAAGTTCCACCCAGATTGGTTAACCCGTGTACTCCAAGGGTGTCAAAGTTTAAAATTTTTTTTATTTATAATTCTGGAAAAGCAGCTTCGATTACAATGGATTTTTGCAAAGGATGAGTAATGACTAAGACTTTAACATTCATTCATTACATAATAATTTTAAAAAACTTACGTAATAATGACAGAAAATGCGTAATTTTGAAAGTATATCATATATGACGTAATTATTACAGAAATTACGTTATAACGTATAACGGCTGCTCCAATTTGAATGCCGTTTTCAGAAACCTCCCTCCAAAGGCAGGCAGTTGATAATTTACCACTGATCACTATAGCCGGCTACTTTTTCACCGAACTTACGATCGCTGGTTAAACTAGTAAATCGTTGCCGAGTAAAANCCACTGATCACTATAGCCGGCTACTTTTTCACCGAACTTACGATCGCTGGTTAAACTAGCAAATCGTTGCCGAGTAAAAATTATAATATTTCTAGTTTTAGAATTACCAACAGTGTTTCGTTTAAGCACAAGCTGAATACCTAGCTATGTTAATTTATTAATAAGCTACTCATGTGCAGTGGAAGGAAAGTGTGTTCCAAACAGAACAGTGCATCATCATCGCATTTTAGAACAGGTAAATAAATAAGCAGGAAAAGCAACGACATGTTAAATGAGCTGAATTTCTTTGTAGACGACAACGACAACATAAAATGTAGATGCGTTTTGTTATCATGTAACACGTCTCCTTTTATCCAACTTATGATTATGATTTACTTACAACGTTACAACTCTCTGCTTTTATCGTATTAAGCAACTCACAGTTAACGATAATGATAATTAAATAGTAATTAATTAATTTTCAAAACGTGGTTCGTATTGTCACAAATCATTATCATACACTGTTAGTTGGTTGGTTGTTTGTAGGTCGCAATCACAATAACTAAATAGTAACTCCCAACTTACCAACTACATTCAACCGTTCCAAGTTCCAGCAGCATATTGTATGGATTAAACATGTAATAACAAATGCAAAACAATATTGATGTCGAGTTTAAACTTTGTGCGTTAAGTATTTTTCGTAAATATGAAATTGTTTCTTCTAGTACAGCAATGATAAACTTAAATTGCACCAAGGTGTCTAGTGTCAGCATCGGATAGGAACAGCAGATGCAGTCATGTACCACAACACTGCTATGTATGATACATAATGCATCCAAATACGCAAAGTAACAATGTCAATTCAAAACCATGTGACAAGAAATGTTAAGGGAAGAAACGATAAACAAGTTATCAAATTTCTTTCAATAAACGCCTGCAGAAGTGATGCAGCAGCCGGGCATCGTGCATTCACATTTTTTGTCATCAAAATAATATGTGTAGTACAAAACATGTTTTTAAAACAAACTTTCATTCAAGTTTCACTTACCATTCTGGAGTGGAAATATCTTGTACATAATACGTAGCTACCTAATCTTTATGAGTTGGAAACATGATTCCTTCATTGTAAAAATTGTCTTTGAATAGGTGTCAATTGTCCTCAACTTAATTCATTTATAGCATTTATGGCATCG
>JAHZNB010000288.1:0-11052 GCA_027744295.1 Callyntrura guangdongensis | reverse complement strand
ACTTGGTGTCCTTGGTACGCTCCGTTGAGATACGGGTATAATGACCAGTCTTTAAGCTGCATCAGTTCTAAAAACCTACAGGGAATAAACAATAAGTTGTAATAAATAAAATATTTCGTTCAAAATCTAACTGGTATTTATAAAGCTCTTTTCTTACTTAACAAATTGTTCTAGTGCCGTGTCGGCTCCATTCATACTCAAAAATCTCCCATTTCTTCTTCCACCTCGTCGTCCTTTCCCCTTCTCTCCATCATTATCTTGAGCCTCCACTGTACCAGTACCCTTCTTAATCACCTCATATTCCTTTATCTCTTCCTCGCTACTTTCCTCTCAACAGGTCTCTTGGTGGTCGTGCTGGTACTGTCATCTCTTGCCTTGGCCTTCTTTTTTTCGTCTTCCTTCTTTTGATCCTCTGCCCGCTTCGCCACCATTTGACACATTAACCTCGGAATACATTTCAGGTTATCAAACTTATTCACCTTCTCTATCATATTCTCAACCGTCCGAAAGCTCAACAAGCTCGACACTTTATCCAAATCCTCAAAAATGGTTCCCAAAGCCAACTTGTTCAAAATCTGATTTCCAGTACTCGTCGCCGTCTCTTGGTTCTCACTCCCCGATGCCATCTGCTCCTTATATTTTTCAATGAGATCTACTGTAGATTCCTGCTCTTTTTGGTGCATTTGTAAATAGTGAGGCAAGGACGTGTGCTGGTTACTCTGTGAGTTCATTAAAAGATAATGCATGTACTCATTTGGACTTCCAAACTGATTAGGACTGAGATTTTGAGGTTGGTGGTAAGACGGTTGATGCTGGTGACCTACACCATCCGAATTTATTCCACTAGCGATCGCACTTCCAAATAAGGACGCCAACGTCCCGAGTCCTCCCCCGATGCCACTGCTACCCCCATTACCACCACCATTATTTCCACTCTGCTCCAATCCGGTCTTGATCACATTTTTCACCAACGACCACAACTGTCTCGAGTTTCTCGCTGAACCGGTTGTCACATTGCTCATAATTTCACTCTCATTCTTGGCACTCACACCTTCACCACTACTCAAATCACTACAAGATGTATTTTCAAACATGAAGTACATCAATAGCACTGATACACACCAGTTGTACCGATGATAACGTCTCCTCTTCACTCCTCCTCCTCGCCTGAAAGCTGATCGACTCATATTACCCCAATAAACTCACTTTTTCAAGCACATGTTTCAATGGACTTTCCTCGTTTTCGCTTCTTTAACTCCTCACTTCTTTTCTTGGAAAAGAGAGATATTCCCACCTCAAGCTTGGTTTTTATTCTGGTTGTTCTTCTCTGGAATCGACGACACTGCTCCCTCTAATTAGTCAGTTTTAATGCAGCATCTCCCGTTCCAACTAAACTTTGATTGCCGAGGAAAACAGAAAGCATATATTTTAACAGGTTCTTTTGCGCAACACAACTTGTCTGTAAACAAAACATGATCTTCCCCCAGCATCAAGATTGTTATATATTATATACTAACGGCATAATAACCACCACCAGCAAGAATTAACATAAATGCCTGCCTATAACGACATAACTTTCCATTTTCGCAGTGGTTGCAGCGTTTAGTCATTCATGTCGTCATCATCATCGCATAGCTATATAGCAAGCAAGTCGAAAGCGAAAAGAGAGAACATCCCAACCGATCATGTAACAACAAAACAATCATACTATAACTTCACTTCAAAAACAAAGAAGGCACACTGCCAGACTGCCACCACTATTTTAACAGTTTAAAAGGAATTACCCTTTTTGCCACCACGTCATCATCGATCGTGTAGTCAAAAAGACTTGTAGTAACTAGTCAACTACGTCACACATCGTTTCATATACTTATTTAGGTAATACGATAAAATTTTAAAAACACTCGACAACTCGACCCATCATCCATCCGATCGATGATCATCATTTGACGTTCGACAACAAGAAGATAGTGAGATTGACTTTCGACTGTCTGTGACGGTAACCAAAATAGAAACAGGAGATCCTTCTTTGAATTAGAATATTACCTATTCATAACTTTTAACGAACTGTACACAGATATATTTTTAGTGGTAATAGTAATGAAGGTTCTGTGTTTGGCTTGATGCATGATTTCCCTTGAGGCACTGCGACTGTGTACATGATGATGTGGAAAAAATGGAAAATCCAAACGGTATATATTTAGTAAAGTAATTTGTATGTGTACACTACACTTTTGACTTTGTCGTACCAACGCGTTGAGGCGAGGGAAGGAAAGAGAGAGAGTTTGTTTGTTAGCATGCAAAACCACATACAAGGCAGACAAAAAGGCTTATTGCAGGATCCTCCTACGTTACATCGATTCGTCATAAATCAGGCGGAACTATATGTAGGCATATACTATTAATATGTTGTTGATGAGAAAAGTTTCATCATAATGTTTATCATGTCATAACTCACGATACCTTAGGAAAATCCATGTTGGACTAGAGCAAAGAGAGAAATGAAAAGGCACTCACAGACATGGCACTACTGCGTAACTGCATCTTGAATAGCTTACGAATGCAGACAACAACAGACAACTACATTATTGTGTGGATAATAGTAAAATATCAGTGATCATATTTTTCTAGATGCGTAATGCTCTATTCTTGTAGAGCGGTACTGTTAGGAGAGGATCGGAGCAAAAATGAATGCAAAAGTAAGCAAATAAATGGCCAAATTGGTTAATCTCTATGTGTAGGTTGTAGGGACAATATGTAATGTGATAGGTATGACTCATCACATCACGAATCATATTAAATATTTTGTGTTGTGTTACGTACATGTAATTGTAATTAACTCTCAACAGCACACACCTATTTTAATCTCTGTTCATGTCAACAGACTAGATGTAAACATATTTACAACTTACATACGTGTGTTGTATCAACAAGGAAGCAGTAATGTGTCAAATGTGCATTAGTCCATTATTATCGACGTCACCATCACCATCCTCATCTTTTCTATATCATTTACCTATCATGTAGTTTTTACAGGTATCCCTGCCTTTTTGTTTACGAATGAGAGAAAAGTAACAAGACAAATGACAGGTATAATGTAATGCAATACCTATGTCTACAACTACAACGTGTTTATCTGTAG
Organism: Callyntrura guangdongensis; assembly: GCA_027744295.1. Classification (NCBI taxonomy): domain Eukaryota; kingdom Metazoa; phylum Arthropoda; class Collembola; order Entomobryomorpha; family Paronellidae; genus Callyntrura; species Callyntrura guangdongensis. Next base: position 7,910 of record JAHZNB010000288.1, on the reverse strand, counting down.
TTATTTGGCCTTTGGGTTGTCAGATAAGGTGGTGTTGTCCATATACTAAATAGCTTTAGGGAGATTTCGAGTGAAAAGGAAAATACATATAAAGTGCATTATGTCGTGCATTATTGACTTACCTACCTACATCTACAATTTACATACATATATAAAAAATAGAGGTAAATGTACTCACGCGTTGTGTTTTTATTTAAAATAGCAAATGTGGGTAACGAGTTCATGAGGCTGACGCCATGCAACGCTGCTGTAAAGGTTTCGACTTGTCTTTTCTTTCTCTCGTAAATACATACTAGATAATAGGGAACCATTTGCAAACTCACCATCATCCCTGCACTGTATTTTTTTGTGTAAATTTATCAATATTATCACATCATATCATCGTCTGTTGGATAAAAGGAGGGTATGGTAGTGTGGAGTAGTGTGTGCCGTTCGTCTGTTAAAAAATCACTTTCGCTCTGTAGCATTGCAGCACTCAAAATTTGTCGCATTCATCGTTAATGGCGAGATGATAAAGAACGAAGATGGAAACAGGATTCATATGTTTCTCGCCTGGGAAAATAGCATCCTTTTCACACCATTCTTCTATGAAAAGCCTCTGAAACCGACTTGGCATTGGCATCACATTTTCGCGTCGATCAATTGCCTCGAAAGAAACGGTAGTAGTTGTTTACTGACGCTGCGGGTGCTGATGAACGCAAATAGCGCGATGGAAGTGACAATGAAAAAGTATCAAAGGTGTAATATACTTCAAACACAACAATTCTTTGGCTTTTTTTATACACAGTGGATACAAATGAAAACAAAGGTACACTCTGTTTTAAGATAACGCCTTGGCTTGAACTTTTAGATTTTGCATTTTGTTTCTGAAATATTTCAAAAGAGAATAAGTTGATTTAGTTCCACTTTTTATTACAATTACTTTAAATTTTCTCTGTCAATATGTTAGTAGCACGTATTCTTTANATTACTTTAAATTTTCTCTGTCAATATGTTAGTAGCACGTATTCTTTAAACATGTTTTTTCATATTTTTAATCCTTTCTGCGGAAAGCAATATCGACGTAACATTGTGCTGATGCTGATGTGGTGGCGTTTTATCAAAACTCCCACAGTTCGCTTCGTATTATTATGTAGATACCTATAGAATAAGAATACATAAAATCAGCCTAATGTGGACTATAATCAGGATGTTATGGAACTGTCATTACCAGCCAGAATCATTTTATATCACAGTTTCTTTGTTTTGCTAATATTTTTCGTTAAAAGTTACGCGATGGTCTGGTGATGCTGGATTAGGTGGATTGTTTCTGAAAGTTGGTTAATATAGTCGGTGCTACTGCTGGCATAAAAACATGTCATGACTATCAGTGAAAAAGTTAAAACGCTAACGTACTTAAATACAGTACAGTATCTCCCGTCTGAACTTATACTCTTCTCAATTTGCCGCCGTATGTGCTATTGATTTTAAGGCAAACAGGCAATAAACTTTTAACGAATGAAAAACACGTAATAGTATGATTGGGATTACTAGTACTACCTTAATGTACAATTGGGGTGTATAGTATAATTATTTCTAACCACCATTTCCAGTTTCATGCCTCTGTGTTTGTTTTGCAGAGTTGTTAGTAGCAAGTAGTATACTCATTTATCCAACTTCTCAGAATTTCGTTTTACTGCCTTAAATTCCATATATTTATCAATAAGCGAAAAAAGGCAATGCTAGATGAGACCGGATGAGACCTAGATTTTGAAATAAATATACCGAGATAATTCACACTCTCTGAAGCTAATGTGTATGCCCAACAACACCCGTGCCAGATAACATTCACACTTTGGCTGGTTGCAAAATAAGCGACGCGACTTAAACGAGGTTTTCCTTTGATGATTTCTTGTGTCGTTGTCAACTCCTTTTATTGATTTATGTTAAATAAATACGAGTGTATATCACATTCAGAGCGCACACATTCAACATTGAAACTTTGTCTGTAAATATTATATGGAATGATTATATTGTAGTTTCGTTTACTGAAACTAGGTTTTCCCCTTTTTAACCTTTCCCAAACACTGTTCACTATCATTTGAGTTTATAGACATAAAGCCGATTCCCATTTGCATAAAAAAGTATTTTTAGCCATCATCTTCTTGGCCTTCACCTTCATTCAACTTGTCCATGCATCTAAAATGTTCATGTTCTAACTGTAACCTATAACGAAATACCGTGTATTTCCGTTATGCAAACAGCATACTATTCGCAATGGAAGATATAATTTCCAAAGTATTTTAGTGCTATTTAATTGAAATCATTAACTCAATTGTATTAATTTTTTTCAATTCATTTTTACTTGATGGCAGTAATTTTAACTACCAAATTGGCGGACACATCTCACTAAAAACTATATATACTTTATAGTGGCCATTAAATAATTAGGCATTTTTTTATCCTCCATTAATGTTCTATTCTTTTACACCCGATAAATCATTAATTTAATCTTTGACTTCTATTTAATATTTAATTACTCCTTATTATCATCTGTGTTTTTTTCTTTTTTAAAGAATGCAAGTCTACATTTATACTACTATTTGGTATGATCTTGCGAAATAAATACACAAATAAAATGCCGGACTTCTTGTCAATCATCCTTTCCGTGTCAGTCCTACTGGTCACAACTTGCATCTTCACTGCAAAAGCCCACGACAACGTTTTCCCCGGTGGAGCACTACCACCACCACCACCCAGTGAACATGAAGAACGAATACCACCCATGGACGTTTTTTCGCACCCAGCAGGTTTTTCAGAATTTAAAAAGTAATAAAGTGAAATGTGGAAAAATGCCAGCAACGGGGTTTTTCTTAGAAAGCATTTTATAATAACATCAGTTACTACTACACATTATTTGGTTTTGGTAATATTGTGCAGCCCCACACAACGACGACAGTTTCAGGGAAACTGGCCAGGAAATTTACTATCCACCGGGAGTATCCCCCACAATTTATGAACACGATGGTCACGGGAATATGCTTGAAAGAGAAGTGGAGGCGGATTACGAAACCGATCGGGACACATTAGGCACGTTTCATTTTTGCTGCCAGAGTTCTGTTGTATTTTTTACTCATTTGTGAATTTTCTTATCCTCCCCGAGAAGGTTCATATAATGGAGAAAAGGAGATTCCAGTAGTGGTGGAAATGGACGTTTATCCACCTGGAGTACCGCAACGATACCCCCAAGGGGACACGGTCAGTATTCAACCAGGGACAAATGTAAAATCGCCCAAACAACATGACGATGATGCAACTGACCACGACGATGGAACTAGTCATAGTCACGATGATGATTCCCACAGTATACTCGTAAATGAAAAGGAGCTCAAGTAAAACGAGTAATAGTAAAGTTGGAAAACAGAAATGATCCCTTCACACGGATAATGTATTGTCCTGTTTTTTTATTTCCAGACACATCGAACAACACATGGAAGTACCGATGAATACAACAAACATGAATTCTGAAGAATTGGCCTTCCACTACTTTAAAATGCACGACGCAGATAATAATGAAAATCTTGATGGGTTGGAATTGATCAAATTTATGATGCACTTCCACGAACACGGTCAGTGAGTAATAATTTGGTCAGAGTGAACCAACGGTGGCCCCAAAATAAAGTTGATCTTAATTGACTCAGAATTTTTTCCTGATAATTTTAAGACTTACTTATTTTTTTGGATTTTTTAAGGTTCGGTTAGGTGAGGTTAGGCCTAACCGTTACCTAACCTAACATAACCGGGGTTAACGGGGGGCTCAAAATCCAATGTCGTAATTTTCATTGTTTTCATCTGTTTTTTGCTTTTTCGACAGAGGAAGGTAGACCGCCAAGGCTATATGCTGATGAGGAGCTGGCAGCATCAGTTGATCATCTTCTTGCTGACAACGACAAGGTACGTTGGTTAAGCGGGGGCATTTTGGGCAAGCAAAGACAATAACTTCGCCAAATTTTTTATATATTATTGTTCAAAGTGAAATATGGGAGAAAAAAATTTGAATAGGACAATGACGGTTATATAAGCTACGCTGAGTACAAGCAGGCGAATAAAAATTCCGCAGACAAAAATGAAGCAAAACAGGACGGATCGTGAATGCAAAGATGGCCATGAGGAAAACAAAAGAAACGGATGACACCTATTGTCTGGTTTGGCGGGGTCAGCAGGCATCGTTTTTATTAAATTCAATACAACCGTGACGTAACACTTTACATTCTAATTATATCAAATAAAATTGGAAGTCTGTATATACGTAACTTTCAACTAAACAATGACATTTACATTTGGTCTACAATAAAGTTCCTATAAACCACAAGCCAAATTAAAGTGTAGCTTCGCCTCCTGTCGTCACGCAGCATGGCGAATTCTTTCCGCCCCCTAAAAGTTTCTTTTCAGTGTTTAAAAAAATTGCCATTACAAATAGATCACTTGCAGTTTCTAATATTATTCACATATTTTGCACACGGCTCGTCATTCATCATCACCACCACCATCAGCGCCAGGCATCCCTCCACCTCAAGTTATGTACATTGATAATCCAGATAGTACACCAAACTTGACAGATAACTACCATTTGTTTGTTCGCAACACGACGCATATCATGCCGAGGAACGAAAAAGAGTAGGTAAGCCCATAGTTTACGAAAAATCATCAATGAATTGCAGAACTTATCCAACCATACGCATATATACCTTTCACGTGTACAGCTATCCGAGAAAATGAATGATTTCGAGAAACGAGAAAAAAATTTACCTGACACGTTTTTACCCTCCATAGGCATTTTCTAGCACAACTGGAGTTTGAGTTTCCTTTGAACGCTAGCCAAATGACGGGACAGGAGCTTCACTTCCACTACTTCAAAATTCATGACACGGACAGAAACGGGAAACTGGATGGAATCGAGATAATAAAGAGTATTTTTCGTAAAACGGAGCTGGGTTAGAGTTTTTCATTCATATTACCCGACAAACAAAAAACGGGATAGCGTGTAAACATAAAATGTCTCATTTTTTAAATGCAACAGACAACAGAATCCAAATATTCACAGATGCCGACCTGGAACCAGTGGTGGATAAAATGCTACAAACCGAGGACGGGAATAAGGATGGCTATATAGACTATTACGAGTACAAAGTGGCACTACTACACAAAAACTAGGAAAAAATTGAGAAGAATGGTGGCTGTAATTGGAATGGAGGGAACACATATCCGAAAAAATATGCTAAAAAATAAGTGAATTGTTTGCTCGTGTTTGTGTATATATGAATGTACTTTGTTGTGAATGAAAGTAAATAATATATTTTTGCAATCATTTTGAGTAGCTTTTCTTGTGTGGGAGGGAAAAGTAGTAAAGAATGAGAAAAATACTGTTTAATGAATGAAACGAAGATATAACCTACACCCGTTACAGCAAGAAAGTTTTTTTCGTGTTGCCGCAGGAAAATCTTGACCACGGGTATTCATAACATGTTTGGTTTGAGAGAAAATAACAAAATAGTAACAAACAAACATTATCCTAATTTTCGAGAGAATACGCTTCAGATTCAGATGTGCAAAAAGTTTATAGAAGAGCGTTGCTTTATGAGGGATAGCAAAGTTGTGAAAATGGGAAACAAGAAAGAAACCAGAACCGAAAGTTGTTTTGAAGGATACAGTTATTGCTGTGTGGGGTAACATGGTCGTTTATTTAGAACTGTATAAAAAGTGTGTTGCATCTCTTTGCATACTGTTCCTATTCGTGTTGTATTAATGTGGTGTGCAGGGAATAATAATACGAAAGAACAAATTGAGTAAAATATATGTTCTTCAACTTTATGTGTGTGGGTGGACATGAAATGCCTTTAACAAAAGCTAACTCCAACTTTGAAGGTTGCTTCTGGCAGAAATACAAAACAAAAAAATGTTCCACTTACGATAAAACCAGGATAAAAACCTAATGCATTTCGGAGTATAATAACAGTTACAATAATTTCGAAGGAAATTGCAAAAAGTAATCAATTTTTAATAGCCATTAAAGAACCAATTACATGCACTCACCATTAATTCTAGAAAAAGTTTGTTCTGATTGATAATTGCAACAGAAACTAACTGGTCAGTGTGATTGTATACTAAACTGGGCCCTGGGCCCCACAATAAAAAACACAGGGAGAGTGAGATTTACATAAACAATACATTTCCCGGGTACATGGAGCTGGCTGACCATATAGTGTGCTACTTCCGTAATTCTCAACTTAGTAAAAATATAATAAAATGAACAAAATAAATTACTTATAAATAAATGAGTTTTAAATAGGCTGCAGTGAAAGCTAATTTAAAATAATGCACGTTTATATATTTAGTACTATATGGAACGCATTTAAATCGTCTATCTTGTGCTCGGCCTTTTTGTCTAACAAATATGATTAATATTATAATTAAAAACAAATATGAAAATGTTAAATTAAAACATATTACATTATATATATTTCGATGAAAAGTACGGCTTATGGAATAGTATAGTTTAAAAACGTCATTAAAGTTTGCAGTCATTGAAGGTTGTTGGCTTGAGTCGACGACATTCAATTTTAGTAAAATAATTCCATAAAATGTCTTCACCCTTACTACTTTATCAAAAAATTCCTTCCAGCCACCAGCACCCGTTTTACTTTACAGAGCAATTTTCATTACAACTCAAAAACAGTTCTTAAAAATATATACAATTTTCCATTCTTTGATATTTTTGGATTATTTTAATAAAAAATACAATCTTGTTCAAAAATACTAATTTCCAAAAAATCATTCTCTAATACTAACTACGATATGGGTATTGGGACAGCATACATCAACTTGCAACTACTATGTGTGTCTGCAGGGCTGTAGGAACAGGGGGGGACAAGGGGGGGATAGGCCTATCCTGTAATGTTAAGTAATTTTTGGGCCTGTAATATACGTAATGTTAAATCTTTGAATTAATGGGGGTATACTAACTACGATATGGGTATTGGGACAGCATACATCAACTTGCAACTACTAAATTCAAAAATATTTTGATACCCCTTTGATCTACAATATAACTACCCGTCAACTTGAACCAAACCCGAAATTGCAGCAGCGGCAAAAAATGTTCTTGTGGCATTTCCTGTTTCTTGCCACGTTATTCGGTTTTATTTATTGTAATCTACAAGTCTTTTCTCTTTTCAAGAATTTTAATGGCCCCGCTTCTACTGACGATCAGGCTGAAAATGAAACTGTAAAATCGGAAAAGTTTGTAGTCTACGGTTTCATAGTCGGTGCCGCAATACAACAACTGGCGACATGGTACACCCTGGAAAGATGTCCCGATATTTGGGCATATGACGTTACAGAGATATTCCAACGAACAGGAGTAACTTACACCAAGGGTGGCCCTCCCCCAATCGTTTTCCAGACATTGAAGAATTTATCTCAACCATCACGGCCCCAGTATGTTTCATTATTCCAAGCTTAGCGGCAGCTTCTTTTCCGTTACTTCGTTCCTATGGCCCGATACACAGTCATTTGAGGTCAGTGATTCCATGGAATATACCCCGAAGCTTATTTGCTGCTGTCTCTTATGCTTTCTTGGTGTTCCTTGGCAGTATCTCTTGCTTCATGTTCATTCTTTTGGAAATGACGCTGTGTATGATTAATATACTCCTTATAAAAATGTCGCAAGGCTTGAACAATTCATGGAAACATACATGTCCATCCCGGTTCAAATACACGTATCTTCACAAATATAATGAATTCCATATCTTCGTAAATGGCGGGAATTACGTAAACAAGTCATTCCATCCTCTTCTTTGTGCCACTGGCATTGCACTTAGTGCGCTGTCAAACTACGCTGTGATCACTCTTTATGGGAAACTGGCGTTGCC